>JAVXUP010002894.1:0-99843 GCA_033070095.1 Escallonia herrerae
ACAGATAACAAACATCTGAATATTAAGATATGTGCCATTGATTTTACTTAAATTGGGACGTGGTCACGTAGAGAAAGTTGCATACCTTTTTTGATTGGATCGCAGCCTCTGAGATATGATACATCTTCACTGTCTAACTTCATGCCTTCTATTTGTGCAAACTTATCCAACATACAACCAATGAGACGATAGCCAGCCAAACTTGTCTCATCACTAGCTTCTTGGATAGCGAGATACTGGTTTCTACGCATGCTTCGGTTGTCATACATAAAGTTTGCTTTCCCATACAAGTCAGAAGAGACAAAATTTGGGGTAAATGTTGAATCAACTATTGGTTCTTTTTTGTCAACGTAATTCATCTTTTCTATTCCATCTGGTAAAAAAGATGGGGAATAGCCACTTTGATTAGCTGTTGATAGATGTGAGTGGAAATTGGTCGATCCGAAATTCCTCATACTGCATGATTGGTCCTGGTTCCTATCCATACTTTTATCATTAAGCTTCGATTCCAAACAAGGAGAGGAAGGAGAGCCATGAACATCCACCGAATCCATTGCTGTTATATGCACAGGGTCAGGTTGATTATCTAACTGTCTGCTGGACGCATGAAATGCGGAACAGCCACCTCTTTTAGCAGATGACCCTGAAATAGTTGGGCTGTTCTCCGCCATACTTTCTACGAGGCCATCTGAATCATCAAAATTAAACCTGTTATTATGCAATCGTTCCACCTGCAGCTCATCATCTTCAGAGACATCACCATCATCGCATTCTTCAAAGTCCTCCATATATGCATCTGCAAAATCTTGGTCAAACTCTTTTTCCGGCATTAAGTCCAACACAATCTGCTTTGTCTGAGCACTCACACTCAGTATACATTCTACCTCTTCTTCTATTTCCTTCTCTGAGAAGTATTTACAAGGAGCAAATTGAGAGCTTTTATTGATAACAACGATACTCTCAAGTACACGTTCTGGGATGGTGTCCATATCACCGCACTCAAAGAGATATTCAGTCAAAAGATTCCTTATTGCTGATCGTAAACTCCTCTTTGGCACTTTGGCATTAGGATCTAGCAAAGGCTGGAGATTTTTCAGCTCTGAAAATCTCATCTTCTTGTTCAGCAGCCAAATGGCTTTTATAATCTCATTCTGCAAGAACATAATATCTGGTGAGAACTTTTTGAACTCCATCGTAATGCCACATCCAGATCCAAGCTTTGAGTTTAAACCTGCAACTGCCATTGCTTTAGCTAATGGTTCTGGGAGCACATCGTTCTCATCTAGCACTAATAGCATCTCCTCACAACATTTTCTCAAAGTTCTTATTAATTCATCTCGTCCCCATCCAGATTTTCGTGACAGTAACTGGGGCACATATCCTTGGACATCTTTAAGCTTTCTGTGCATTGCGCCAAGGGTTTGAGAACTTAGATCCCCAAGTCCGTCCAATACTTTAATAACAGCAGCATGACGAGATGGAGATGCAGGATTTAAAGGTGTCGCACAATTCTTACGAAAATTATGGGGGTCCTTGAGAAGTGATTTTACTTCTCTAAGTATGCTTTGCTGATTATCATTAGAGCTTCTAAGTACTTTTGGAAGATGCTCTTTAATTATCTTTTTCATCTTTTGACGTGCTTTCTCGAACTTGGTTGAACTACCTGTCACTATCTCGGCAAATTGGCAAAGCCCTTTATTTGTCATATTATCAAGCAGGGAGAAGATGTCGCTAATAATACTAGGCGAATTAAAGAGCTCCACATTGCCCTGAGTCACACACTGTTCCTTATCAATATTACTGACACCAGCTCCCTTTTCAACAAAAGTTCTGACAGTTTCATAGTACACCTGAAAACGGGCTAAGAAACGTTAGAGCGAGCTAATCCAGAAAACCTGGAATCAAGACACGTGCTTGATTTGACATATCCATGATAAAGCTTAATCATTATCTCATGGAGAAACTACAGTAGGCACTACTAAGGTTTCTTCTTATTACACTTGCTATTTCGTTACAACAGACCTTCTTCCCTTAGGAAAACGTTACTACACATGACGGGAAATAATGTTTAAGGTGATTTACCAAAACTGCCCTTGCAAAATTAGAATAGAATCTTACGAAGAAAAAAAGAGAACTAACACTTAGCCCATAACCAAACAGTCAAACACCCTCCTACCTCATCTATCCTTTGACATGGCGGCACCACTCACTGTTGCCCACCACCCCACTGCCTCCCAGCTCCAATTCCTATTCTAATCCAACACCACCCCAGCACTATAGAACCTCATCGCAAGGACAACCTAAACTTCCATAATGAAGCGGCAAAGCCATGATGGCAAAGTCAAAAGCTCTCCGAAACTACAGCAGTTACCTACCACCCACAACACAAAAATAACCCCCGCCCACCGATCTTCAATCTCGATGCCAACACTAAAGATCAAACTGACCTCTCAAACTTCAACTTTGACTCAAAAATAGGATTGCGAAACTGATTGAGATGGTGGTTTGACTTTGTGGTGACACAGATCTAGCATAATGTACTACAAAAATGGTTTGCAATTTTAGGTGTGCACCAGCGAGGTGGTCCTTCACTTTCCAATTTGTGAGAGCGAAAGGCGTCACAGATGGGATTGGTGGCTGTGGCAGTTCATTGAATTGATAGCGGCCAGTTATGGAGAGGACAGAGGGAAACAGAGGGAGATAAGAGATTTTTGGGTTCGATTGTGGGTGTAGAAATTGATGGTGCGTCCAGATTTAATGCTGTTGGATTGGTGCGGTGGTGGAGAAATCTTTCAAGAAGGTGCCGACAGAATATGACTGGTGACTCTACTTGGAGGCTACGGTTTGCACAAATGAAGAAGAAGAAATGTGTTTGGTTGTAGAAGTTGTTTATTTGGCTACAGGTACCGGTTATTGGGTATCATATTTATAATTGTTGAATTACATTGAAGTTAACGTCGTCATTTCCTAATTCCTGTTACGACACTCATCTGACATGGTGCTGAGCGTAATTTTCATTCCACATTTAGCCGAGTGTAATAAGAGGAAACCACAGTATTGCCGAGTGTAATTAACCCTTGTATCGTTAATGTTATATGCATCTTGTTTCTAGCCAAGCAGCCTTTATAGAAAAGATTTCATTCCATATTTGTTGTGGCTGAAATAGTTTTATGACTCACATCATCTTCTCTAAGAAGCGATTCAGGTATATTCCTGCATGTAGAAAACCACACCAAATACCATTTAGTAAGCAAACAGTCTTAATAATAAAGATTAACGAGAAAGAGGATTATATTGAGCCAACAAGAAGACCAGATAAAGAATTTTCATGAATCAAATCAAGGAACTTAAAGTATTGACCCTGTTTAAGGGTGGGGCGAATAGTGGAGCATTCAGAGGCAAGGCAATAGGCTTCATTACACATCTAGATACTATAGAAACTTAAATCTCGTGGAGTCGGCATGATCGTCCCACCAAATCAGCGGTCTCTGAACCCCAACGGAACCGGGTGGGTAAGATTGGCATAGCATGCTAGGTACTTCTCTATAAAAACCTTGGTCTTGACCAACAAACCTGTGCTGCTGGCCACTGTGCTGCCCTGCACACATTTTACCCAACATATTTATCGCAAAGAACCACCCATGAGCTAGGAATAGTTGATATGCAACCCCAAACTTTGTCCATCCTGCCTAATTGGCAATACAAATGAGCACGTGCAATAAGAAGATCAGAGCTTTAGGCCAAGAGTACAGGCAAAAATATACACAGAGTTAAGAAGTGAGAGTACCAAAGGAGTTGTACTAACTCGCCCAAAAAAGAACTAGAAAGTTAGGGGTGATCTCAGCTAGCTTGCTTTTTTCAAGAATGAGAAGTACAAAGAAACCAGATATGACCTTACTTGCAGGATTGGCCTCAAAGGGCAAGAAAATCACCATTAGTTTCACGAATCTGCACTCCCAAACTAAGAGCTTCATCAGAGTGCGAATATAGGTATGGTGGGAGAGCGAGTCACGGGAAGGAGAGATTCTCACTGATGGCAGCAGTGAAGAACCACCATTAGCTCGATTTAGTAGAACAGAGACAGTTGATAATGCTGTCGGAGAAGCTTTTGCTTGAAGGTTACTGGAGATGTCGACTTTAGCGAGCAACCCATTATTTACTTTACAGCTTGATTTTAATTACAAGTGTTTTATCCATAAATAGGCATAACAGGTGAACTGTGTCAATTCCAGTAAAGCTTCCATATTCCCACGCTGGCACGCTCAAACTGAAAAAAATTCCTCTTTTCCTAAATCCCTCTCAAGGCTTAAGTTTCCATTATTCTAGAAGACTAGAACTAGTATTTCCGCGCTTAACCTTCCATCGTTCTGTGAATAACCACATTCTTTATCACTTTTTCACAAGATCACATATTTAATATATTATCTTTAGTTACCAGTTACAAATTAGGCATGTGTGTGTGTGTGTATATATATATATATACTTATTTGGAGACAATTTGTTTCTTAACTGCGCAGCAATGCTATTCATCATAGACGCTCCAACTCGGATTCTTCCAGGTGCTGACGCTCCCTCGCTCCTGCTCCGTGCAACTAAGGTCCTGACAGCTCTCCAATAAAAAATTTCAAGAAGCCGAGCTGGATTAATAGCTCCCAAGAGGAAACCAAAGTGAAGATATTTACATGGAAGCCAACTAGGTAGTGACGACTGCCTGGAATGCGGTTACTCTTTTGGTGAGCATAAATTTCTCGCCTGCTGTTATTCTGCAGATGCCACTGCCAATGCACTTACAGAGCTGCTCTCCTGATCCCGGTCCTTCTCAATGCCCAACGATTGATCTCAACAAACCTCCAGCTGAAGGCAGTGGTACCTGTGACGGCCGATTCCTAACTCCGCAGACCACTTATATTCTCGAGCATTAGGGTTCAAGACAGCTGTCAGCTTCTGTACATCGAAGGAAGAGTATGCATGCAAATTGAGCTTCGCAGATGTTTTTTGTCGAAGAAAATTCCCTGCTACAGTTGTTAATGAGAACAACATGGAGGGGTTTTGGTCTCTCCAAAGCCCTGGGTGTTGGGAAAAATATATTTGTGGCAGAACATGAATGTATATGTTCCTTGGATAGTTTTTGGCTCTTGGAGAGTTTAAGCCTGTAGATATTGCTAGTTGTATGCCCTTCGTGTACATGGTCATATCCCTTCTACTGACACATTCTGTTCGATTAATAAGAGTTTACTTACCAATAGTGAGGACATGGAGTTCATGTAACAAAACATCTACAACCATTACAACTTTTGGAGGATTAAAAAATAGTTTATGGCTTACAACCATTATAACTTGGAAACATCTAGCAGACAATGCATGGGAAAGACTATTCTCTACAGTGGTGTGAGATTACAAACAGTCTAGGTATAGATACCTCCACTATGCATCAAATAATATTCATACTCCTACATGATCCCAAAGTTCATACAGGCCTCTCTGAATCTAGGAAATCAGTTATAGCACCAAAAAAAGATCCCCGCATAACTATAGAAACTTCTCAGCTAAACGATGAGCCATATTTGGGATGACTCTGAAGGAGCCCAAAATCTGTAAAGCAAATCTGTGAAACTGTGGGGCACCGTCGTATAGAAGTTTCATTGTCCTTTTGCTATGAAGCACGGGGGTTCCAAAATGGATGAAGCACCAGCATCGGGTTGCGGGTGCAGGTACCGGTCAGATGTGGCTTGGGTGCACTGCATGCGTGTCCTGGAATTTTGAATTGTTATTTTATTGTCGGAATACTGGGTACGTTTAAGATAGGGCTAGGACGTGGCATGGGTTCGTATTGGATATGTAAGTGTGGAAACAGAATATTTAAGAGGATTATCGGAGGTCAAAACAAAAATAGGATACTTACGGGTGAAAACACAATTTTTGGGAGTCGAAGCATAGAGGGACAGATCTTCTTAGACCAAGGGCTTGAACTTTTGAAAAGGAGAAAGAAAGCAGAGCGGGGGCGATGCAACGACGAGCGTGACCACCCCGTGGAGAGCTGCGATGACCGGCGACAACCCGCTGCCACCGCAGGCAGCAGTTTGAAAAGACTTAACTTTTTGGATACGTCTTGGATATGTTCCAGGTACATATCGGTCACTTTTGGTGGTCAATTTAGAATTTCAAAACTTATTTGGGACGGCCATATGTAGTACTCAGGTCAATCTATATATTTTCTTTGATTTCTTTTTGGTTTTATAATTCATTTTGTGTACCAATAGCATAAACAGAAGTCTACACCTATATGTGGGTAAAATATAGCAACTAATGCTATAGTCTACCAATGAAAAGTTACGTGTGATAATATGTTTATACAACTACCATTCCATTTTTTTTATTCAAGTATGTCAAAGTGAACTTTGAATGTCATATAGATAGATATTTTTCCGTACCTTTCAGTTTCAAACATAAGTTCATTCAATTGCCTTCTTTCATGTCTGGACATGGGCAGTCCCATTAACCACCTGCATGAGAAACAATCAATCAACAAGTTACCAAGGCAAAGTAAAAATGCATGGCACCGTATATCTTTGCAGAAGCAAATATGTATCAAGAATCTCAGAAAGTGCGCACACAGAAGAATGAGGGGTACAGGACGGGCTCAACTTTTGCTTGCATGTAACATGGAAAAAAAAAAGAAACAAATAAGGGTCCCAAACATACACTCTAGGTATATGTTTTAGAGGTTGACGAGCCACAAAACAACACGCAAGAAAGAGTATAGAGCTATTTTAAATTTTTGCATTGTGATACACTATGGAATTAACCAATCGGATTATTTCTTTGTTTGGAAAAAGAAATGCATGCCAAACCCTGCATCCTTTCCCTGAATATACATGATATATACAAATATATAAAAGTTGGCTAGCCACCAAAAATTATTCACAACATAAGTCAGCTTTTAAGTAATACATTCAAAGCCACCGACGGGGCAAACCCAATCAAGATGAAACTGATATCTACCTAAACAGCTATACAACTACCAAAGCTGTCCAAAAATTCCAAAAGTATATAAGTCGAAGCTATGCAGTTATCCTTAGACCACGAAAATAATGTGTTGGGACAGAAGCTTTAAGCTCAGACACTGGAGAGACTTTTGCTTCACCTATTATTCCTTTCGCGTCATGCACACCAGAAAATGCACGAGGGAGTAACAAACCAAGTACCGTCTTCCTTCTCTTCCTTTCATGAAGGGACCAGCTACATAAGAAAGCCAAAATGACTTGGGCATGACCCAAGACAAGTCATAACGTGAAAAGACCAAGTCCTAAAACAGCTTTGCCACCTTCCAACGCAGCAGAAGATGATCCACGCTCTCTCAATGTGATTTACACATAAAGCAACAATCAATCTAAATCCTTTGCCTCTTCTGCAGGTCGTCCCCGGCGAGTACTGCATCCAGCGTTGATTCCCAAGCGAAGAAACTCACTTATGTAGGACGGACCCTAATGGGTATTTAAGGCTGTTCTACATTAAGGATGGTTGGCTAGGGCTTGGAATTTTTGGAATTGAGAAGTTAAAATTAAGGGTTTTGGAACAACGAAGAGGGGCTTAATTGACTCATTTGGGGCTGTCTAGGGTGCTGGGAACAGTCCCATGAACAGTATTTTTAAACTTATAAATAAAAAAAATAAGAAAAAGAAAATAAAAAAGGATAGGAAGACCTTAGAGTCTCGTTAAGGCCTTCTAGGAGTCTCACTAAGGCCTTCTAGGAGTGTGACCAAGAAGAGAATCAATGGAGTCTCACCATTGAAAAGAGAAAGCAAATATGCTTCTTAAAATTCTTAATCATCAACTCTCCTTTATATCTACTTACAATGCTTACTTATGAACAAATAGTAAAGACCTTTCCTACTAGGAAGAATCTAGAAGATTACCAAAAGAAGACTGCTCCTAATAATAAAAGGACTTGGAATAGCTACATAAACTAAGACTAAACCAGATAGCAATTGGACTTGGAAAATATAGTAACAACTGAAAGCTTCTTCCCCTTTCTCTGCAAATCTATATTTTCTCCTTTTCTTTCGTTTCCGAGAATATGCCCTACCTCTTAGGGTCTGATTCCTATCAATTCCCCCCTGCTTGAAATAACTCGACTCCGACAAGTTTGAGCCTCAATACCATGAATGGATGCTAATAGCTATCAAATCTTCAATCTTACTTGCCAGGCGAAACAAACGGATCCTCAAATAGCGTAATGGTTATAGGAGGCGCTTTTGTTGGATCTTCTGAATTCGACAAGATACGTACTCCCTTTAGCGTGTTGCCTACCATCCTTAATAGCTCCCTTTAGAGGCTTTGTGTGCTCCATAGGATTCGAATCACATAAAGATGTAGGCACGAAACCTGGAATTACTTTAAATATCTGTTTAATATCTAGGTTAACAGCTTGTTGCGTTAGGACTTGTCCTTGCTTTAGATCTTCACAATCTCCGGCATCGTCCAAATTTTATGCTTGTTAGGGCCGATCTTTATCGTACTTATCTTCTAGCTTTTGACCATCTTCAATGATTGTCTCCTCAAGGAGGTTCAGGCACACGTCGTGACATGGTGACTAAAACCACTGGCTATGTGACACAGCAAAAGAACATCATTATGCTTTTTTCTTTAGCCTCATTTGCCTCAAAATGCATGTCTTACACTGTACCTTTTGATGATCCAAGTTTTTGAGACCCACCTCATGAAAAGCTGCAATTTTCGGGTTATCCGTGTGAGTTTTTAAAGTGTTACCTTTTGGTTAATTGCAGTCCGCACTCCTGAAATTGCCTTTATTACACCCACCTCCCCCTATCGATTGATATTATAGTAAGTTACAGTTTTTTATATTTCAATTCACTGAGTTAACAGAATTAGTAAAAAGACAGTAATGCACCTCATAAGAAAATCAAATTACCCAACCCACCCAGTGCTCCCAACAGTTCACCACCACCACACCGGCCAGATTACAAAAGGCTCCCTCTCGCTGTGGCTCGATGGCGCTACACCACAACCACCGCTTCCTCACTACCACCACCAAAAACAAACCCACTACCACCGATCTACACCAAACTCATCACCACCACCACCATTATAATGTCCCACCTGCCAGTGCCAACACATACCCCAGTCACGGCCCCCTACCCACTATGACAATACCTGCCAACACTTCAATCGCCTCCATAGCCATTCCCCTCACCGCCATTTCCCTGATGCCACCAGTCGACCGCTCCAATCTCATTACTCCTCCCGCAAACAAATTGTGTGTGTGTGTGGGAAATGGAAATCTCTTACCTTGAGATTTCGAAGTTGACCAAGTTAACAAGATCCCTCGATTTTAGTAAAGAACTGCTTCTTCTTAATAGCTTTCATACCGCTCCAAGGAATAGCAGGATTCAGGGGTTTTCCCATAAGTCGTCGGTCTCAAATAAGACTATGTACGAGAATCGGAACAATATTTGACAGCACGGTGGTGGTGGTCGATCACAGGTGTGTGCATGTGTTTGCGCGTGTGATGAGGTAGTGGTCCGACGGTGGTCAGTCGAAAATGGAATGGATTTGGTGGTGGGACGGCAATAGGTGATACAGATCTCTGAATTTAGGCCGTGGGTGGTACAGGTATGTTGGTTTGGGCGGTGGGTGGTACAAATGGCACAACAGTTGCCGGAGGGTAATGGGCATACGACAATGGTGATAGCAGTGGCAGCAGGGGACAATGCGCGCGCGCGCCTGCACCTGCGTGTAATGGCAATGTGTGTGCATCTCCGGGGTGCATGTGATGGGCAATGTGTGTATGTGTTGGGCAGTGTGTGCACACGTTGCCGGTGTGTGTGTCTGTGAGTGCAAGTATGTGTCTGTGCAATGGGCAGTGAGCGGGGAATGGAATGGGTTTGGTGGTAGCATATTGTTTGGATAGGCAGAGAGAGATTAGGGTGGTCGTTGATGGTAGTTACCGGTGTTGTGTGTGAGATGAGCAGAAGGAGGGCATCAATGGCAATCTAGGCTTTGGTTGTTAAGACAGAAAAGGAAGACGTAAGGGCATTTGTGGCAAAAGGGTCATGTTAGAGAATCTTGTAAGCCTTTACGTCCCTTTAGTTATGTGGCTCCGTGAAATGCGGCTACAAACCACAGGGAACGGAGTGTAATAAAAACACATAGGGGGAGCTGTGGGTATTCTCGGTTGAACCTCAGGAGTGCCAAGTGTAATTAAACCGTTACCTTTTCCCAAGAGCTTTTCAAACTTATTGAACTTCATATTAATATTAGCAAATCCTTCTTCATAACTCTTAAGCAATCTTCTTCTGGCAGAAATTTCCTCTATTGAGGAACCCATGAGGTAAATTGCAACTTACAGCCAAAAACAACCGTCTCTTATGCCAAAATTGATGCATGATAGACCTTAAAGGGTATTAAAGGCTGTCTACGCTTATACGATTTGGAATTGAGAAGCTAAGATTCAGGTTAAGAAACAATGATGAGGGGTTTAAGTGACTGACTTGGGACAGTATAGGGCACTGTGAGCAGTACACATGAAAAGTATTTTTTGGTATTCTTAAACAGGGAAGAACATAAAAAAGAAAATAACAAAAGATAGGAAAACCTTAGTCTCACGGTAAGGCCTTCTAGAAGTCTCACTAGAAGAGACTCAACGGAGTCTCACCACTGAAAAGAGAAAGCAAATTCTATTCAACTCTCTCCTTCATTTCTAATTACAATGCTTGCTTCTATGGACAAAAAATAAAGACCTGTCCTACCAGGAAAAAAGAATCTAGAACATTACCAAAAAGAAGACTATTCAATTCACTATTATAAAGGACTTAGAAAAATAGTAACTACTTAAATTAAAAATAAACCTGATAATAAGTGAACTTAGACAATATGGTAACTAGCAAAGGCTTCTGTGCTTTCTCAAAAGTTATCTCTTTTCCTTTCGTTTCCAAGAACATGCTATCTCTCAGGGCCCGATCTCTATCACTCCCTTAAGAGGGGCCGTGGTACTCCAAACAGCCCTCTAAGGGAAGGGAATACCTTTTTCTGTTGCCAAAAATCCGTAAAAAAATTTCATCGTGAATTCACCCGAAGAACTGTAGGTCCAAACCACCTCATGCCCTAACCTTGGACCACACTTAACAGAACAAAGACAGCTGAAGATAACAGCCACCAATTTCTGTCTCCGACCCAGGAAATTTCTAAGAAAGACACGGTTTCACGAAGCCAGCTAACCTTTATAATTGAGATAATCAGCCACACAGAAATGTTTGTCGAAAAACGAGAATCGAGGAGGGGATCATAGTGGTAATAAGGGCCGGGGATGTATTGAAGGGGCCTCCCAGTATACAACATGAATTTGGTTAGCCCTCCCACCAGAGGTATAAGAAAGGGAGACATCTGGGGAGACAAGGCAGCAAACTTGTTCGTGATAGGTGGTACAACTTCTTTCCTAGGCTCGTTTACGGCACTTGTACAAGTTTTCTATGTCGTTTCTCTTGACATGACACAAAACTACCAATATTTGGTACCGACTGAATCATACATATCTAGCTTGAACCCTTGACCTCAATTCATGTCGAATCAGAAGCCAAGTAAGATTGACTTTCCTTTTACCCCTAATCACAGGATTTAACTAAGGCTAAGCTATGCTAAACTTTACGTGAAAACCTAACCTGTGACTACTTCAAGAGCAAATGAAGAATCCTCTTCTGGGCATGAGCTCTCGTTTTTATTGAGTTGGCTAATATATCGCTGGAAAAAAGACACTCAAAACATAGCTTAGCCCACAAGATTTTCTTTTAGAATAGCAACGTTGTTGGTCGTTCTTTCACGGATAGCAACCGTGAAAGAAGGACCAACGACAATGCAATCCTAAAGGAGAGGGAGGAGTAGGAGGTAGCTTTAAATGAAGCAGTGGCTGAATCGAAGGCGAGTAAATTCTTAGTTCATGCCACGACAATGGATATGCAAGAGCAGTTTTCTTTTAATGCATTTTGGTTGACAATTAGGAAAAAGAGATCCTTTGAACAAGAAAATTTGGTTGCATAGATCTTCTATTTCGCAGGAATTACTTAATTGCCCTGCTGGAAAATTTGCTTTGTCCACATGGCATAAGCCCTCTGGATGGAGATATGGGTGCAAGGGCTTGCCAATCTGTCTAATAAATGTAATTATCTCAACAGAAGTCAATCAATAGCTAGAAGCACGTCAGATGATGGCTTTTATTAGAGGAAGCTCACAGAAAAGAAGAGCAACAAAATTGTTTAGTTCCTACTTCCCGCACAACGTGCATGCCAAAACCAAACCCAACCATGGAGAAAAACTGATAAATATCTGGAAAGCAACCAAGTCATGGCTAAAACCCACCCAAAACTCGAACTATAAGGGCCTTCCTTTTTCGGCCACTATCCGAACTCCCCAACCCATAGTTTCTCACCACAACCGATTTCTGTAAGGCACAATTCTCCGAGAAAAACCTCCACAACCACCCCCAAGCAGCGCAGCATTAAAAAGTTTCAACTTTCTATCCCTAAACCAACCAAGTTGCAAGGGTGTATTATTGAGCAAATCCCATCCCACTTCCCCAAATGATACTTCTTCTCTTCACCTTCTCCTTCCCATGGGAACTCGAGTTCCTATCTTTAGAGCCCCTTGACAACAGATATAGGAAGAGTAAAGTTAGAGACATAAAATTAGTTGATGGACTGGAGAGGGTGCTTTTTATCAAGGTAAGCCTGCCACCATTAGACAAAAACTCTCTTTTCCACCACGCCAATCTTTGCTCAAATCGTCTGATCACAGAAAGGTAACAGGTTCTATATTTATAAGAAGCGCCCAAGGAAGACCCCAACCCCACAATCAAAGAACCCAGCCAAAAGATTCACGTCTGGCACCTCCCCCACCTGGATCGACTCACTTTTAGTAACGTTTATGTGAAACCTCGAGCAAGCCTGAAAAACAGCAAAAGCAATAGCATCCTCAAAAATATGAGTTGGTTCTCCACCGCATCACAAAAGATCAAGGTGTCATCAGCCAATAATGAATGAAAAAATCACAGTCCCACGCACCCTCAAGTCCCCCACTTCGAAGCGTCCAAACACAGCCCAGCCAATCATCTTACTTAAGCTAAGAAAAAGAGAGGGAAAGAGCAAATCCCCTTAGCTCAAGCCCCTTAGACGAGGAAAAGAAACCCGCAGGGGTACCATTCACTAGTACCAAGAACCGAGCCGTAGAAATACAAAACTTTATCCATTTTCTCCAAGATGCTCTAAAACTCATCCTATCCAACAAAAAGAGCAAACGCTTCCAGTCTATGTGATTATAAGCCTTCTCAATATCCAAATTGCACAACAATATGGGGGAGCCGCATCGTCACGTTCATTAGAAACGAGGACAGCATCTAAAATTTGATGTCCACCCACAAAATGCATTTTGAGACACGGAGATAACTTCAGGAAGAATAGAAATCAATCTAATCAAGAGGACCTTTGAAAGAATTTCGTAGACACTGCTCAGAAAACTAATCAGCCGGAGATCTCTAGCATCTTCTGGCCCCCCCTTTCTTTGGAAGCAACGCTACGGAAGTAGCGTTTAAACTTTGCTGAAACGAACCAAGACTGAAAATTAGGAAAAAGATCCAGCACATCCATCTTAACCACCGACCAACATCGCTGAAAAAATGCTATTGTGAACCCACCCGGACTAGGGGCTTTATTATTGTTCCCTTTCAAAGCACCCACTACTTCTTCCTCCGAAGAGCAATAACAACAAAAAGCTGTTCATATAAATTGACAATACGCCTCTATATCAACCTCATCTGAAAATAACGCGCCGCTGATTTTGAGCTTTCCAAACTGGTTCTTCCTTTCTTAGCATTGGCCATCTTATGGTTGGGGGGGTGGAACAAGAAAATGCATTCATGCCCTCCTTGACACAAAGTACTCTAGATTTTTACCTCCAGCAAACTTCTTCGGCACAAATAACGTGCCTAACTCAACCTTCAATTCTGCTCTTTCAGGCAATTCACCATGCATCAAACCCCTCTCCCCAGCACATCTAGAATATGGATCTCCTTAAGAGCACGAGCTATTCGAAGTTCCATTTTCCCAAAGATCTCCCTATTCCAGTTGCGCTATTCTTCCTGTAAAAATTAAAATTTGTGCAAGACACCTTGATCTATATAACCGTGTAGCCTCAAATTGTAACCCTGACTCCAGCAGCCACATATTTTCAAAGCAAAAGCGGGACTTCTCCTTCCTTAAGTCCCCACTATCCAATAAAAGAGGCACATGGTCAAAATTTAGAAGTAACATGAGGAAGACAAGACTACGTAGACCTTTCAAACTTATTCTCCCAATATGGAGACATCAGGAGTCTACCTAACGTTGAGCACGAAACACTTTCAAAATTTCTCGACCATGAAAAAGTTCCACCTTCCAGCGGCAGGTTCAGTAAGTCCTCATGCCCAATGGAATGGTTAAATAAGAATATTTTGCGGGAGAAGGATAAGCATCCCGCCGTCTCGTCGGGGAACCTAATAACATTGAAGTGATCAGCAATCCAACATAATCTATTCCAAGTACTCTGAGCCACCGCAAGCTCATGCCACAGTACCCTACTCCCCTCAACATCACCGATACCTTAAACCCCAGAGAAAAACCCAAGAAAAATCCTCCACATTTCTCAGCCGACAGTGGTGGGGTAAGAACCTTCAATGACATCTACCAGATTGAATAACCGTCTATCCCTTCTCACTAATATGCCCAACAAAAGATTCACCAAACCTAGAGAAAGCCACCCTATGTTACATGGACTCAGTACATCGGATACGTGTCCAAATGTCGGATTCATCCAATTTTGAAAACACAAGACATGTGAACACGACAAAATGTTCATATTCATTATTGCTTTTTAGTTATTTCCAAGGTGAAATGGTTTTTCCTGTCATGCACTTGGGTTTAGTTGATAACTTGTCTTGTCTCAAAGCACTAATGAACTAAACAAAACATTATAAGATAGTGTTCATAGTGGCATATCCTATGAGATGTGCCGGACACATATCCCATATCCATGTCCAAGTGTCGAGTATCCGACACGGGTACTTCACGCATACTGAAGAGTTCATGTAACATAGAACCCACCTTGCCCATCTGCAACCTGCTATCTTCCTAATAAAAAGCCTAGAAATGGGCTCCCTTTTAGTTCTGCAAAGAAACAAGGGGTGGTAAAAACACTTCTAGGCCTCTTCACAAACGTGGAGATAGGACTCAGGTAACAACCTCGTACTTGACCACACAGTGTAGCATGGTTTCAGAAAAACCTTAAGAAGTTAATACCAAGACCCATTGGCTAATCCTCGATCAAGCTCCCATACATAAGAGTCCAAGGGAAGAAAGGGATAAGTTGATCAAGTTGTTTCCACTAATGCCTTGCAACATACATCAAAAGATAAAGGTGTAACTATGGAGCCTCAAATCAAATTTAGACAACACTAACCCTGACGCGAAACAAAAAATGTCAGGCGTGCCAACATTTAACATCCACCGACTATCTATATAACCGTGTAGCATCAAATTGTACTTAAGAAAGTTATTGACGAAGACAAGAAAACAAATACGTGAAGCAGCCAACTTTCAAAATGCAATGGGTAAACTAAGACATCGAAAGACACTAAACCTAATGTTATGTTGCCAAATCAAAGTGAAATATAGTAATTACTTCCTTTTTTTTTTCCTGAAACACTAATGATACTAGAACTCATAACTTATCTAGCAAGTTATCCAATTTTTAAGTGGGCTTATTCGGCAGCAGCTAATTATGGGTTCCCACGAAGAAAATGTAACTATTAGTCAAGCCCAAGTCGACGAGGGTACTATAGTAAGGAAATTAAACTCTAGAGCTTGAGGGCGTAGTTATGCGATAAAAAGACCTACTAGCCATGTAACTATTGGTTTGTATATGCCTAGATACAAATCAATAAGAAAAACTAAGTTAAAATCATATCCTAGAAGCAACTAATTTTAAGCTGTTTATTAATTCAATTATGTATCAAAACAGAGTTCTTGCACCCCATTTGAACAGTTCAGATACCATCAAACAAAGCTTAAATTTGATCGTTTTGGTCAATCTAAGGCAATATCATATGTCATCGTCACCTCAGATGACCAATGACATACCTCTTCGATTTTACTTTCCCCTGATAAAACATAACGAAACAAATTAATGTACCAAGACAATCAAATAGACCAGTCTTTCAGGGTGGCTCGCACACTTAACAGCTAACAAGGTCTACAATTGAGAAAAGGTAATCTCATATCTCTTTAACTAGAAGCGCCGTCGACACTATGATTACTTGCATAGTCGCCCAATATCTCCTATGCTAAAAATGTACACCCTTCATTTCATTGAATTTTTGTGAAATCGATCGATAGATTTAGGTGCATGTAAACATTTTATTGAATTTGAATAGCAACCACATAGTAAATAAGCGTCACTTGGCAAGTCAAGTTAGGCTAAAAACAATGAGCAACGTCTACATTTTTCAAATCAATGAAACGAAAGGGATGGCATATAAGTTTGACCAAATGACTACTAGGTAAGCACAATTAAGGACTCCCTCTTTCCCAAAATATTTGATCATGTTTGACTTGCACACATTTATTTAGGATATGAGTGGAGAAAGAAAGTGATCAGAAAAGATAAAATAGGTCAGTGGAGGATTAAACGTGGAAAGATAAATAGAATAAAAGAATAAAAAAAAGGTAAAACACCGTAAGAATCTATGTTTTTTTGAAAAGCGATCAACTTTTTTTGCAATATTAAAAATATGATCAACTTTTTGGTACGGAAGGAGTAAAAATACATAGAACGAGAATTAGAATACCGAAAGAGTTGAGCAACAGGAAACATGGTTAAGTAGCGAGAAATACGGAGGGGCATGACAAATTGGTACATGACCGAATGATTACTGAACACAATTCAATTCAACTTCTTATACAACCCGAAACACACACACACACACACACACTTTTTTCGTTAGGTTACCTCCGCTTGAGTTTGAGGCTGTTGTCTTGCTGCTTAATCTCAGCAACTACGGATTTGCAGTCTTCATAACGACCATAACACTCCATCTTCCAACTACTCGGCGGCGGCGGCGGCGCTGTTGGTGCTCTAGGGGATGGAAATTTTTTTGAGAGAGATTATGGTATGCGGTTAATTTGAAAAGGGCCCTTATAGTTTGACCTTATTTTGAAAAGGCGTGGTGGAGCGGATATTCCGTGGGGGGTGATTTTGTGTTTTGGTTTAGGTAAAAACTGCAAAATAGCCTCGGTCTTGTTCGCTTGGACAAATGGTCTCGAGATTTTCGTCTTTGCAAATAGTCGGTTATGGATAGTGGTAGGGCAGAGCGAATCTGGATCTTACATAATCTTTACCCATCTAGGTAGTCGTTATAGACGGTCCGCCCCACCTTGCCATCACGTCAAGGGATGAAAAAACCATCCCGATCTGGCAGCCTTTAAAAATCCGCCCCACCGAACCTTGCGTCTGCAAGCCAGTGGGGCTTCTTCATCGGCCACCAACCGACCGACGCAATCAACACCGGTAACATCAATCCCCACAGACACAGGCTATCGGCGTCTGATTGCCGCACATCCATCCAGATCCCTGCCACCACGATCGACGACCACGTCCCCAAATCGCAGGTCTAACCTCCGTCGTCATTCCACCCCAATCCACAACATCGCGCCAAGCAGCGTCACATGACCACCGTGACTGGCTACACGCCGCTGGGGCTGCACCAGATTCGCGATGACGTTGTCGCCACAGTCGCATGCGAGTAGCGTGTGTGTATGTTTGCAGTGGGTGCGCGTCTGTGTCTGGGTTTAGGGTATGTGTGTGTGTGTGTGTGCGCGCACGTGCGTGCGTGCTGGGTGTGCGTGGAGTGTGTGTATGTGGGATTGAGTAAAAAGTCTGAGACGAGAGAAAAAGAAGTTGAAAGAATGGTATTAAACTTAAATAGGGTAAGGAAATAAGGGTATTTTGGTCATTTCACGAATATTCATAACGAACCCGTCTAAAGTGCCCAATTTTCGTAAGTGTGGGGGGGGGGGGTTAGTGGTTATGTTTGAAGTAGAGGGGGGGAAATCGCACACCGTCTATAGTACAGGGGGTCATTAGTTAATTACCCCTAACAGAATGGGCAAAAACGTCATTTACAAAAAAAAATCGTTAGTCAACGCGCGTGTTGACCACGCGCTGTTAAATTTAACGGTTTCCGTCTAAGGTGCTCAATTTCTGTAAGTGTGGGGGGGTTTAGTAGTTAATTTTGAAGTGGAGGGGGGCAAATCGCACAACGTGTGAAGTAGAGGGGGTCATTCCCTACTTTCCCCAATTAATTATACACCACCAAAGTTATGAAAAACACCGAGAACATTATAGTCGTACTTTGAAAAGTAAGATAGAACAAATAAATTATATCTTAACAGTTACAAATAGAATCATCACTTTCAGAAACCTTTCCCTATGCGAACGAGACATGGACTCATAATCTTGGAAAAAGGAATAATAAAGATGTCAATCACAACTACATCAACAACGAAAGTAGATCCCTCAATGGTGACATCAAAACCTTTCGTAGACACGCCATTAGAAGAGCAATAAGTAGAATACGAACTACATAAATAACGACAAAATAAGTCATATAATGTATAACATACACAACAACAAACAATTATTATACTTACAAAAGCCTAGAAAGCATATCAATGTGGCTGTACCACCGAGATACATTCACGTATTCAGAAGATGGAAGATTTTAAAAAACTGAATAAACAGTGAGATCATCCTTTAATGCTTAGCACCTGGAAGAAGTAAAGGGTTATGATTGTAGAGAGCTGCGGTGGTTACGATGGACAGTGGACGCCTGGACGGTGTTTGGTGGACAGATAGGTGGTGATGACGGTGGAGGTGGAGATAGAGGTGGACGGCGTTTGGTGGACGATTAGGTGATGGTGAGATGGAGGTGGTCTGTGGCCGTGGGGAAGTGAGTAGGTGATGGTGCAAGGTCTAAGGCACAAGGCAGGCGCGGAAGCGAGATTGAGAGAAGAAAATAAAGAGAAAACAAAAAAGTTTGGTTTGGTTCGTTGTGAATAGTTATATTACTGGATTAACTGTTGTGATTGCAAAATAGTTTAGGGTTAGGATTAAATTAAAACGAGGCAGGTAGGGATCACGAGAGGCGCTGGATATCGGGACAGACTAGATTGCTTACCAAACCTGACCCGTACCCCTTGCGGGTTTAAGATTTAAGTACTATACCCACCCCACAACCCCATTTAAAAAAAAACACGCTCCTAACGGGTTGAGGTGGGACATATATCAGCCATATCATAGTTAATCTGTCATCCCTATTTGTTGTAATTGTTAAGAAAAATCACCCCTTCGTTGTTATTCGTCTTCTTCTCATATCTCATTTCTTTTGTATGCGAACCAAAACCAGACTAAAAATAGCAACCGCTAAACTCCTCTCTTTACAGCCAACGCAGTCTCTCCACCATCATTGCTTTTGTAGTTCTGCTTGCCTTTGTAAGCAAACTTGCGATTAACTTATAAGCAACATGCTACAGCTGATCTCAATGTGCGGATTCTTTTTGCTTCTTGAGGAGAAAAACTTCAAAAGTGAAAACTAAAACTAAAATAGAAAGAAAGTGTGTCCACAACCGGCAAAGAACCTAGATCTTGATTATGATCATAGTTATGCAGAATATAAGGGCTCGGGTATAAAGCCTGAATTTCGCAATCTATAAACAACAAAAGTTCTAATTTATAAGAAGAAGAAAAAAAGATAAAGACTTGGACTTAATTCATGATTTCTTTTGGCATGTAAAGTTATTCACCTTTTTTTAGTCTTGTCACAAGTACTTATAGTACTTCAAAATATAGAAAATAACTACCAAACAACTTCTCATAGAAAATAATTACCAAACTACATAATTTTCATAAGTTAGTTTCTTCCGATGAGAAAATAACTTTTCAAACAATCATCGTCTCGATTTTGCAATGAACCCGCGCGGGATCAAACAAATGAGTATTTACATAGAATTTGCAAATGAGTATCTTTCAATGTGAAAGAATTTTGTCACTATTGATGGCATTCTAAAACTCTTCAAAATGAAAGTATTTTTAGCTATCCATTGGTCATTGATTGACGTTAGTTGCAGCACCTTCATTTTGCATATAGCATTGTCAAGATAGTATTGAAGTGTCTTAAGATCTTGTAGCCACTTCTTCTTGCTTGACCACCATGAGATATAGTGCACTAACATAAATCAAATAATGACCATAGTTTCACCAAGCCACTTAACAAACCATGGCCATATTTGGCCAAACCACTAACCAAATCATGATATAAAATGGTTATTGATATGCCGATGGATTGAGCATATTTCATTTCGACATGCACGGATAAAAAAAAATTAGGGTTTTTTTTTATGATATTTGCAATCTGGACAACCATTGTATTGGAGTTGTAACTTGGTGTGATCCACAAATCCAAATAAGGTATCATTCTCGAACATGTATAATACCATCTGACTCTCAAAATACATGTTTTGATCAGATTTCACTGTGTCAATAGTTTCAAATTCCCTGGCAATATGGAATTCTGAATCGATAATCACAATTGGCTCGTTATACATGTTGTGTAATAAGGATCCTTTTTGTATTAAATTACAACAGACTTGTAAACGTTTAAATTATAACAAACTTGCAAACTTGTCGCCTAGCCATATGATTATATCCCTTTTTGATATATTGATCCTAGATAAGAATGGACATGACTCTTCAATTTTTTCTCCCATTTTTTGCATATCATGTTTTCCAGTATACTGAGTAGCGTCTTTCAAATTTATCAATTCCAACCAGTAACAAATCATATGGTTCAATTTATTTGATCATTTTCAATATGTAATCGTGCCCCCAATTATGTCGCCCCTTTCAACAACTTTCTGAACCAAGTTCATTGATGAAATGGGATGTGCACTATTTTTATTTTCTAAAATTTCTATCAACAAATGGAATATATATATATATATATATATATATATTCTTCAAAAAATTCAAATAATTAACTTGAGATTCATCCATATATGACGAGTGCATAAAGTAGAAGTGTTTAGCATTATTGTCGTAGCAGCCATGACAATCAATGAAAAGAGTCTATCGACCTCATTTTTCATCAATCTAAGTTTAAAATTGTCTCCAATCATTTTCTTACTCCATTTGGAGTATTTCCACACAAAATTCATGAAAAATCTAAACACTTACCACTCTTGATTTCATCTTCAAACTTTTATAGTTCAATTAAGCGTTGCTGTAAAACGGTTGCTATAAAACAGTTGCTAGAATAAGTTGGTCATAACTTGTATTTATGCAAGTCATGTGATCATCCCAGAAAATTCCTAAATCGGTTAGATAATATCTATGTAAGATGAAAGTACAAATTGTTCATCATTCTTAAGGCTCACAGATGCCAAAGAATGGCCTCTCAGTAAAATGACCCAGAAATTGACCCATAATACATTAAATTGGGACTGAAAACACCCTTAATTCTAGTACTGGTCATTCTCTGTAACATCCCGGAATTTCCGGAACGTTAACACTCGCTCGATCAGATACACTCAGACAATTACAACCTCAAATTCAAGCAATTTAGAACCATCAGTCCGTCAGAACAACTAAACCGTTGAGTAAAATAATACTCTTAGCGTACAATTATACTTGAAACATCAAATCTAAGCTAACAATTCTAAATAACAATAATGGCCCACGCAAGGGTTCTGAAGGCTAATACTAAAACTTAAGTTCTCTTTCGCATGGCTCAGATCTAGTCCACACCCAATGCGATCTATTTTTGGTTATCACCTGCGGAAAGGAAGTCAAAGGGGAGTGAGCTTTTGAGAGCTCAGTAAGGTCGCTCAAAGATAGAAACTACGAAACAATTTCAGATGAAATTCATAGATTTTAAAAAAGAATCATAACTAGTTTCATTAGATATCAGTACGATTTCCAGACACGATACAAACAATCACGAATGCAATAACATGAGCAATTGCAAAGCCACACAGGCAATGCAGGGTAATCACTTAGCAAAGCCACAAAGGCGATGCTCATTAACACTTTCCACCGGCTAGTCCATCAAGGCACTAGTCCACACCAATACACCGGCTAGTCCGCCAAGGTACTAGCCCACACCAATATCCTCCAACATATACACCATCTCCCGCCAAACACACCAATGCACAATCTCATGTCAATATGCAGAATGAGAACAAATCGATAAATGCAACATGTTAATCAATGCTCGATGGAGAAATAAACACAGAGCATCGAATATGATTTCTAATAAACGCTTAAGGCTCAAGATAGGTTTTTAAGGCAAACAATGCGACTTAATCAAGATAACAGAATCCAAACGAATAGCGATAACAATTCAAAGAAATATTCGAGGACAAATAGAGAAAACTGGGTTTCAGAAGAAATCCCTTACCTCGATCCACGCTATGCAATGTTAATTGACATCAATCCAAAAGTCGTTGAATTAACCTAAATTGGGAAATTCATTTATTAGAAAAATAATCTACACTACTATACTATAAACCCTATTATCAACTACCCAAACGGCGCTCACTTCTAACCCCAGAATGACGCAACTCAAAACGGTTCCCGCGCACGGCCAACCTAGCCGAAAACACTGTACTCTCTCTAATGCGTAATGATATCCCGAGATTCGTAATAAATTACAATAAAACACTTTCGTAGCTTAAAACATTGTAGAGAGTCAAAATATGAATTTTCTAAAATTTTGAATAATTTCAAATTAAAAATAATTTCTTTAAATACACTAAAAACCCATAAATTGCCAAAATTTCTTTTAGCTGAAAATAAAGTCCCATAATTTTTGTAACAGCTTTAAAACATGTATAAAAGTTATAGAAATTTAAATCAGAAATTAAAAGGTATTAAAACTATTTTTAAACTATTCATTTTGCTAAAACCAATGCGATACGGAAACCATAGAAAATAAACTCCAAAAATTATCAAATTCAAACTGAGTCTTATTCATATCATAACGACATTACTCTAATTTTTCCCTGACCATTTTCTGGGTTTAAGGGCTCCAAAAGACTTTTACAATTCTGAAATTGCAGAAATTATAATAAATACATACGACATCAGAAAATTATGAAATTTTCACAGAAATTGTAATATTGTACTAAGAATCATCCTGTAAATTTTCAGAATTTTCGGACAAGCGTACAGTACCCAGCAGCCACGTGGTACAACTGTGCAACACAGTGTACTGTTCACGCATAACATATCTACTGCTCATTATCTTCTTTTCTTGTCCAAACCCAGAGTACAAGGTTACTGTTCACGCAGCTTCTCCTCCTCTTATCCCTTCTCACAAACTCACTTCACACATACACATTTCCCACAATACACTCTTCACTTTCTTTCCAAAAGAGACACAGCAACATTTCTAAGTGCCATTGCAGGCCCTTTTCATCCCTTCCTTCCATTGCACACACGCTACATGCACATATACAACACACATACACAGGCCGCTCCACTCACACACACAGCTGGGCAAAACACTTACACCTAAACTGCCAACCATCTTCTCCCTCGTAAGCTCACTCACATACAGCACACATACACACACGGCGCTCACACATACATACACACGTTTACAAATCACTCTATACACACACATATAGACTCACTCACAGCTGCCTCTCGGCAGCTTCACACTCACGCACATCACCACACTGCGCACACTTGTATGGGCACACAACACATAAAATACCCACTCACGCACACACTGCTTTTTTCACACATACGGCGCACACGCACATGCGCTCACACATTACTCACTCACTGCCTCACTCTTACGGCAGCCATGATCCCTCTCTCTCTCTCTCTCTCTCTATAAAAACCCACAGCCCTCGTGGTTGTTTTCTCAACCTAAATCGCAGCTGCCGCTTCTGCTTCTACCCTTGTCTGAGCCATGGCGGTGCCGCAAACTCATGTCCACGGTAGCCATGGCCGTTCACGGCTTTAAACCCACATAACCGTACCCATCGAAGATCTATTACAAAACCGTTTCCCTCTCTCTTATACTGCAGCCCCATGGCTGCACAAACTCTCCTTTTTCCTTTCGGCAGCCATGATTGTCATGGCCACAAAAACCACTAAATGCAAGCCCCCCCAAAGTGCGCACAGACGCTACATCCACTGTCCTCCTTACTCGATCTTCTACTATGGCCGATCCAGAGCTATCCACCGTTCAATCCCCTCACACCCCTTCCTCTCAGTCCCGTTCACCCATAAATCACATAGTAAACTAGAGGGAAAATAAAGGTTAGATACTTACCGAAAACTCCACGCAACTTGCTGGGAATTCTCTTCTCCTAGCCTTCTTTGTCTCTCTATCCCTCTCTCTCTCTCAACTCGTGGTTTGGAGATGATACAGATGGGGAACGGCTGCTCCCTTTTGCAAGCCTTTATATAAAAACCCTAATAGGAAAAGATCACAAAAGACCCCTTATACTTTCGTAAGTTATTTTAAATTTTACCCACTATTTTTCTATTATTATAAACATGTTCAAAATAAATTATTTGTTACGGTTTATGTGCTAGAAAATTTTAATGGGTTTGATACGCTATCCTGCTTCCTTATTCGTCACTAAAGGTCGCTAAAAAAATATCGACACTAAGTAAAAAAAATATCGTCGCCTAAAGTTTCTTATTTAAATCCGGAAAAATATCGGGGTGTTACATTCTCACTGTCAGATTAAAAGTGTCCGAGGCATGCCAATATTTGCGCTTGCAAACAAACTTACATTATATTTGTAGGCAACATGCCAGAATTGATTCAATGTTTGGGTTCTCTTTTGCTCGTGATGAGGACTTCTCTAAGAATAAAAAGTAAGACTATGCGCTCACAAAAACAAAGAACCTAGATTTCAAATATTGGTTGCTTATAGAAAACTAGGGCTCAGGGTCTGAAGCCTGAAATTCGCAATTGATAGACAAAAAAAGTTCTGACATACAAGAAGAAGAAAATAGACAAGGACTTGGATTCAAGTCATAATTTGTTTGGGGTGTTTAGTTATTCTCCTTCTTTGAGTCTCGCCACAAACACTCATAGTCAAAATACATGAAACTAGCTAAAATCACATGCTATGCACGAGAAGGGAGATAGTTAATTATGAAGTGAGGGAAGGGAGATCATGGGGTTAGATGGTTAGAGTTCGGGAGCGAGGGAGGGGGGGGGGGGGAAGAGGTTGGAGGTTATTATGTGACTATTCAAATTTTAACGCCTATTTAGTTCTATTATAAAATTATAAAATTTCAAGAAGATAAGATTAGAGTTTTGGAAGGCATAGAAGATGCCAATCATATCCAAATACATATATGATAGATAACTAAATTCACCTAAAATAACATCTTCGAAGAGTAACTACCCTATAGAAAATAACCAATTGCACTTATCCATAAACAAAGTTAGTTTTTTTCCCATGAGAAAATAACTTCTAAAACTATCATCCAACTCCCTTTTGTAAATAACAATAAATATCTTAATATTTTTAGTGGCATTTAGTTAAAGACAAGTAATTAATTTTTAGTGGCTATAAATAGTACGTCTCGATAGTGAGAAAATATTTGCCGGTGTAAACTGGGTCTTATCATTATCTTTCTGTGACAACCTTACCGGACCAAACTCTTGACACCCATGGCTCTTTGTTCATCTCGATTAGGACTATGCAATAAAGGTAAGCATTGGGGGATCACGGTGTCTATGGTGATTGTGAGCAAAGGATTGATGGTTGTAGAGGTTAAGAGAGGATAAGAGGCAACAATGTCTATGTTAGCATAATCAATGTTATCATGGCCACATTTAAAGTTCACACAGAAAATAAATGCAAGTGGCGTGTGAAGGAAAGAAGAAAAAGAAGAAGAACATGGATACACGGCACATGGTGGCCCTTAATGGCACAAGAAAACTACGACTGCCAAGTGCCACTAAGAGTTCGCCAAACAACCTTCACAATTCACAAGTAATAGTGCATAAAGTATAATTTGAAACACAGAGGCAAAACGATCCAAAATATTGTTATTACATCAAAGGCAACGTCACATCGTGAAAAGGCTTTGTCTGCAACTAGAATGTGTACAATAATTGAGAGGAAAGCTAAACAACATAAGGGACTAGAGCCAAAAACTAAATTGGCAACAATAGACATCATTGTGTGCAAGCAATCATAATGCCCCACTTTTGAAAAAATACAACTTGAAATTACTTGAAAAAAAGCACAAACAACCCCCCCCCCCCCCCCCCCCGCGCACCCACTTGATGGCCCATTTCTACCTAAGGATTGTATGACTCTCATCTTCTCAACTTATCTAGGATGGACGGTCCAGAATGAACTTTTTAATAGTCAAAAGCTTGTGCGCTAGATAATCTAGTGCACTAGTCACTTACGGTTAGAAATGCATGGGATATGTTTTTCATATTAAACACAAGGCTGATGGATCAAAAGATAACCATAAGGTCTGTCTTGTGGAGGAAGGTTACACCCAGAGGCAAGGTGTAGACTATGAGCATACACAGGCTTACATTTATTCCCCTTATTCTAGGTATCACCGCCCATTTGACTTTAGATATCTTCCAATTCCATGTTAAAGCTGGTTTTCTCAATTGAGAATTAGAGGAGGAGAACACCATGAATCAACCAATAGGCTTTCTGATGAAGGTACAAGAGCGCAGAGTGTGCTGGCTCAAATGTTTAAATGTATTGTCTAAAGCAATGGTATTTCAAATATTCCTCGAGCAATGATCTTTTTTTTTGGCTCTAAGGTGATTCCGGAAGACCACCGTGTCTATGTAAAGTGGTCTACAAATAGATTTACTATTCTTACATTGCATGTTGATGTCATTATGGTGGTTAAAAATGACAAGGCGATGATCGTCGCCACTAAGGTGTGGTTGCTGTATATTCTTTACATGAAAGACACAGGAGCATCTAGTTATGTGCTAGGGGTGAAGATCTTGAGGAATTATTTAAAGAAACCTTTTGTTTGTCTCGGGAGACTTATATTGGTAAGGTTGTTGAGCAGTTTTGTTTGCATAATGCTACACCAAATAGACTATTCAGTCAAAAGTTTCTTAATTTAAGCCTTGTATTTTGTCCTAAGAACGACGCTGAAAAGTATAAGATGTCTCCTATACCTTGAGCCAGTGCCATAATGTACATAACCAGATATTTGTTATGTTGTTAGATTAGTGAGTCACTTCCAGAGCAATCCAGGGATTGCTCATTGATAGATGTAAAAAAGGATGTTGTAATATCTTTGTTGCATTACTGACTAAATGATCTGTCACTGTGGGTGTATAATAATTTGCAAGGCAAACTCAATGCAGATTGGAGTGTTGATTTAGACGAGAGTCGGTTAACATCTATGTTTTCTTGTGCAAAATCATCAGTTTTTTTTCTCTGAAAGCAAAAATGAGGCTGGGAGTGGAGCATTGCGAGAATCTATTATTCATGTAAGAGTTTGTTGCCATCTCTTATAGGTTGCCAATCATGGCTAAAATCTTTGTAAGGCGCTGAACCATTTTCACACTAAGAGCCATTTTATAAATTTCAACAAAAGAGTCAATGCTCAAAACCTTGTTGCTAAAGTGCCAAAAAGCTATCCTCACAGCATTTCACATCTCTTGAGGTGTCAGATAACCCTCAAACTGGCCAACGGGATCGTTATGCATGTAGTTCAATATGGTAAAACATGCACTTCGATCCTTTTTTTGGGATACTAATAGGTTTCCAAGTCACTCTTATGCTGGGCAGTGTCACCTTTCTCGTGAACAATATTGCTTTGGGTTATCATTTTCGAGACCTATCGCTAATTTAGGAGATGTAAAGTTTCTGATGCCGGATATCATATTATTGATACATTGTTTCTTAACTTTGAAGAGGTCCATAATAGCACATGTAAAGGTCACTTCATTATATTTAACATGCACACATATTTCGTATTTTGCCGCACTAATCCCACCAAAGATAACAAAAAATCCAAGATATAAATTTTTTTTTTTTTGCTATGCTCATAATCATACTGTCAATGTTATGGATTCCCATATTATCTAAGCCTATTATGCACAAAATAAAAATGAGGAAAGGCATATTTCAACTTATTTATAATCCACATATCCACAAAGGCACGGAAGGCAAATTGCAGTCACATAGCGGTGGCAGTACACGTTGAGCATGACAAAGGGCACGTCAGTGCCATGAGTATGAAATGTTATGGCATTGGAAGTGTTGGATATAAATCCTTTTACAAAGATTTTGTGAATGCAATCACACTTTCTGACACATAACAATAAAAGTTACAATATAAAGAGAATAATAACACGTTACTAAATGACTTGAAACAATCTCACAAAACTATAGAATCAAGCCGAGGCTTTGTCGTAAAAGGTTGATTTACACCCTTCGAAACCAGTGGCTCGATGTGATGGCTTCACGGCACGCAACCCCCAGGATTATTATATAGTACTATCCCCGTTTGCACACACTTACAATGAAGACTCATGAACAACCCTCTTGACTTTCCTCTTCCATGACTCTCACAATATCAAATTTTGTGGACACTAAAATTATCAAAGTGTAGTAACACTAAAACGAGAGTTGTGCGCTTTGGGTGTGTGAAATACTGTGCGTTGGTGTGAGTGATAATGTCTTGGTGTGTGTTTGTGTTTAAGGCCAAGTCCCATATATACAGAAGAGGTGAAGGGGTTTGCTGGAGCCAAAGAAAAGTAAAAAAGGGGTAGCCTTTCCACCATAAAAAAAAAAGAACAGCGGGGTGGCATGCCTTCCTAAATTAAGGTGAAAAAGGGAGGCAGGCAAAAGGTAGGCTGTTTTCTTAGTTGATGTGGGCCCCTTCATGTATTTTCAAATAGACAAAATACAACAATCCCTACATGTTTCAAGACACAAACTAGAAATAGCAAGAGGAGATGAGAAATCATGCATCGGTGAGGTGCACATAGGTTTGACCTTTCCTAGGACAAATGAGCAGGAACTCATTGAAATACGATGGGGTAGAGCAAATACTCTTTAAGCATATATGTGATATCACCACCCAAGTGATAACTCTAGCCAGGGTTGTTCTTGTGGGTTGACCAAATGGCCATTCGTTGTGCTTAAATATTCTTGTATGCTCTAGTAACATACCCAAGTCCTATAGAGGCGGATCAGGGAACGCGCTACAGCTGAACACCCCATCCCAATAATCAGAGACTATGGACCCATTTAGAGCTATATGCTCGTCCTCTTACATTGCAGTTACTGTCATACACCACAGGAATAGACTCTTCTCTAAAGGCCTCTTGCCTTAAAGGATATACACAAAGCACAGTACCCTTCGGACTCCATGGCTTTGTTATTGCCAATTGAACCTCATTCCCAGGATCGCTGATCACAGAAGGTTAGGTATCTTCACTTCATCTCTAAAGATGGGTGCAATACCACCCCCCTCTATGCTTCATCATAGGCTTCTCCCTAGTGACTTAGCCAGAGGATTAGTCAAGTTCCTTTCTGAGCTCACAAAGTTAATGGATACGGTATCGTTCTTAATTAGCTACCTCACAGTAGCATGTCGCATCCTGATGTGATGAATTTTTTCATAATATATTTTGCTTTTGGCTCGAGAAATGATAGGTTAGACAATCACAATGCATTACCACAACTAGGGTAGATTTACTCCACAAAGGTATATCAACAAAAAAGCTTCTAACCCGCTCTGCTTCAGGACACTCCTTATTTTTTACCGATTGCTCTGATTCCATGGTGGACTAGCGATAAATGCCTACTTAGACGACTTCCAAGAGATCTCTCCTCCAACTAATGGGAACACGTATCCAGTAATGGGCTTTAGCTCATTTGAATCTGAAATCCAGTTAGCATCACAATAACCTTCAAGCACAGAAGGATGACCATAATATGTTAGTTCATAATCAATCTTGCCTCTCAAATATTTCAACAACCTCTATATTGCATTCCAATGTTCTTCACTAGCATTATGAGTATATCAACTCAATCTGCCAACTACATATGTAAATCCAGGATTAGTATGATTCATAAAAAATATGAGGCTACCAATTGTTTGTGCATACTTATTCTATGACATGATGTTCCCACAATTTTTTCACAAGGTATATTTTGCATCATAAGGTGAAGACAAAGACAAAGACATACAGTCAAAGTGCTCATATTCTCTCACATGTTCTCAAGAAAGTATGATTGTGTTAATGTGATGGAGTCATCATGCCTCAAAAATTTGATTCCTAAAATGACATCAGCTTTGCCCATATCTTTCATCAACGTACAAACATATAATGATAGCACTATCATTCACACAATTATAGTTTATGCACTTATCAGCAATGTTAATCAAAAGTTCATCAAATATCATCACTTTATCAAAATTTTCATCATGTGTTAGGAGCTTGTTTCGGTCTATACAAAGATTTAAGTAATTAATTCTCTTGTCCAAGGAGCACATTACCCTTGGGATTCTCTATGTATATTTCTTCTTCTAAATCACTATTTGGAAAAACTATTTGAACATCCATTTGATGCACAACAAGTTTATATATGGATGCAATGACAAATTATATTCTAATAGATACAATTCTAGTAACAAGAGAGTATATATAAAAAATAATCAAGATTCTATTTTTGCTTGTAGCCTATAGGCACCCGTCGTGCCTTATATTTCTCCATTGAACCATTGGGTTTTAACTTCTTCTTGAAAACCCATTTGTAGCCAATAGCTCTGATTTTATAGGGCAACTCCATAAGTTCCCAAGTATGATTAGACGTTGATGGAATGTAATTCATTAATGATGGCTACTCTAAAAAAAAAGGTGTATCTATAGTAGCTATAGCATCATGATATGATGGCGGTTCATCATTAACAAGGTGCACATAATAATCATTGCCAAAATTGGTTTGAGTTCTCATTCTCTTACTTCTTCGTAATTCTAGAGTTTCATCAATATGTTTATTAGTACTAGCATACTTATCAATTACTCTAAACACTTTTTTCAAAAGAAAAATGTTCTCAAAGAAAGAAGCCTTTTTGATTCAATACAAGTATTAGCTTCTATGACATACTTTTAATGATAAGAAATCTATTTACAACACTACTAGAAGCATAACAGATAAGAATGTAATCATAAGTCTGGAACCCATTTTTTTCCTTTTAGGCTCAGGTAACATGACCATTACCAAACATCCCATCAATTTCAAGTACTCCGAGCTAGGAGCAAGATCATTTCAAATTTGACAAGGCGTTTAACCGGTCCTTTTATGGGGTACTCTATTTTATGGGGTAATCCGTTAGATGATTTCTGTTTACAAAACAACATTATTTATGAACTAACTCCATCTTATTCATTTGAATCAAATGGAATTGCTAAGAGAAAAATTATTCGCCACATTTATATGTTCTAAGCCTTTTAATTTTCTTATCATTCTGATTTTTCAACTTCAGACTTGTAGTTCAAGAACATTCAATAGCTCTGCCTCCGATTTTTAGTATATAGAGTCTAGTGAATCTACAAAAATCATCAACAAAGATCATATAAAACCTTTTACCACTTTTGGCCATGTCTGCTTGTACATCACCTAAGTCATTGTGAATTAAATCAAGGGGTTCACTTTCTCTGTTGATAGGTTGCAATGCTTTCTTGGCACTTTTAGTTTCAGCACATATTTCACATTTGTCTATATTAGATGTTTTAAAATTACAAATTAAACCCCTATCTTTTATTTTCTTTATGTATGCATAATTCACATGTCCAAGTCTACCATGCTATACATCAGCAGAGTCAATCAAGTAAGCAAAAGTAGGTTACCATTCTCATTCAATGAATTATAACATTAAGCAATTCAAGACCTTGTCCAGATACCCCTACTACCAAAGATGTCATTTTTTGTTAGATGGTCATAATACCTCCATGAACAGAGTCATGATGCTGGTCTTTCCGAGTAGTTGTATTTGTAACAAGGTTGTGCTTGACCATCGGCACATGAAGCACATCAAACAGTATAAGGGTTTTATTAGAAGTGATTTTGAAAGCTACCCTTCTCTTTCCCACAATTGGTACGGACATGTTGTTCTCAACGTACATGCATTTTGTACCTTCTCACATATTTAAGTAGGAGGTAAGTGCGTAGATTTCGAATAACATAAATGTGCCTATTTGCAACGGAGTCTAAAACCCATCATTTCACTTTCGTAACCAGGTTTACTTCTGACACTACAGTTGCAATGATATCCTTATCTGCCTCAACTACATATGCTCTAGCCCTTGGTAGAACGGTGCTGGTAACTATTGTTGTTTGGGTCGCCTTTTTGATATCGGCAAACATTTGCATAATGTTTTTTTCACGACCCGAACCTACGGATAGGCCCGTGAGCTAGATAAGTGACCAGCCGTAGACCCAATGGACTCCAACCAAGGGCTCTGACAGGCCTTACTACAACCTGTACACAAGAATCTATAACCAAATAATTTAAATCTATCTCTCTAATAATATTTCTAAAATCACGCTTATAATTTCTCAATAAATCTTTAATGAAATTCTTTATTTTATGACTAACATAGATCATTTTAAATCTAGTGGAGCTCTAAGCTCAAAAAAAATTCTCAATTTACAAATTTAGTACTAGCATACCAGCTAATGATTTATCAAAGTAATCTAAGAGGACTACAACTCCTATAGCAATCGTCTACCATAAACCTCGTGGCCTTCATCAGTTATAAATTCTCTAAAGCAATCCATTCACTTCTATGAATTTGTCTATCGTACCAAGCTTCATCACTCATAGCTTATGCCATTATTATAATATGTTGCTAAATACAACATATAATATTGCTCACAATAATTAATGCTAATGGTCCAATAATATCACTTGAAGAATTGCCGCCAAATTTTTTTCTATTAATATATAACTCATAATGATCGTGACTAAAGATCTAATTAATACCTCTCGGAAAGTCTTCACTAACGGTCTAAATCCATCTTACTTACAACAATCGTCGCTAAGTAATAATAACCAGCTAATCCTAGGTTCGAGCTATTACATTATCTTCTCCTTAAACAAATTTCGTCCTCAAAATTTTTGTGTTACTTGCATAGCTGATCTTAATCATGTTCGATCTCAGATACCAATCAACCTAACACCTCAAGTGCTTACACAACTAAATCCATCTTTTCTTGAGTTCTAAAAACTGAAAAAAATATTGTTGTTTCATAGACAATTTTAGTTTTTTTTCTTTCCCCTTCAGTTTTATAAATCAGTTTTCAAAATAGGGTTGCTTTTGAAAACTTCCATTTTGGAGCTTTCAGTTTCATTTTTATTCTTTGGCGATCTACCTTTTAACTTTTGTTAGAAGTATTTTATGTCTCTTCTTCCCTTCACTCTTCATCACCAATACTTAGCACCCAAGAACACCAAATTACCAACATTAATGCCAACCATTATATCCATTGACCCTCATCACTACCACCGCCAATAACTAACACCACACTAAACCACAAACATTGCTGACCACTACAGCCACTGACTGTCGATCTATCACTACCACTGATCAACACACCCAAACATTAAACTTGCCATCATCGCCAACTACCATAGCCACTGACCGTTGCCACCACCACCACCACTGATCAATAGCCACGAAAACTGCCAACCTCCATAGCCGCGGATAACCACAACCACCACCACCACTACCATTGACCAATATCGCCGAACACCAAGCCCTTCAACATCGGTCACCACCATGGCACCACCACTCCTCTAAATTCAAATCACCATCATACTGACCGCTATTGTCCCTCCAACAAACACCACCAAAATATTTAATCAATCGATTAGGCCTAATATCTTCGATTTACGCACGTAAATTTCAAACCAATCAAACAATTCACCCAATCAAACATCAATCAGACCAATAAAGCCCTGATTCGCAAGTTAGTCTATAATAGTTGGATGTGGCAGCGGAGATGTGTTGGTTATGGTGTGAGCACTTTCTGGTTGTTGAACATAGGAGCTCAGAAGAAGCTCTCAAGTATTGAAAATGAAAGAAAAGAAAAGAAAAGAGAGGAAAAACTGAAAAGAGAAGAGGGGAAAAATAGAAAGAACAAAAAAAAAAAGTAAAAACCAATTATGCAAAACTGTATCAAACAACCCACCGGTTTTGTTAAAAAATAAACTCAAAGAAGTTTTGGCTTTGATTCTATTGAAAATAAAATCTGAAAACTGAAACTAGTTTCAAAAATATCCTTAACAAGTGGAACTAATGAGTACATTAAACATCCATCTACAACCCGCACACCCCCGTTCATTTAAGAATGTCCCTCCTCGGTTTGATGGGCTGCACTTGTTCACCCCAGCCACCACGCACCTCCACCTGTTAATCGCTCATTTCAAGCTACTCTTTCGATTATTCCCTTAATGCCCATTGTGCGCTACAAGGACTCAAATTCTTTTGAGTGCATGATGCATGAGGCATCAAAAGATATACACATCAAGTCGATGATTCTGAAACCCCGCCCAGAATGAATGAGCTTGCTGTTGATTTGAGAAAGAACCTTATAGAAAGTGGAATACACTGAAATAGTTTATATATAATGGATCTTTACTCCCACATGACGACCGTTAACCGTGTGATTTACGGTGTAGGCATCTACCTTTTTGGCCCTCAATTTGACAAGTTAATAGTCAAAATTGATGATTTGAAGTTGATTTTTAATGGGATAGTGAACTATATTGAAACATTTTTTTTATAGTAAATACCCTTGAAGTTCTACGCCCATAGATAAAGTTAGATAAAGTCCATTAGAAACTTGCCCTATTTTATCTGCAAAGTAAATAGCTCCAAGGGATGCATTGAACAAAATTCAGAAGTAAACTAAACACAATAAGAAAAAAATATTACAAAAACCATCCCACATATTAAGTACGTCTCACTTGTCAAAACTAATTAAGGGAGAAAAGACTTTGGTGTTACAATGTCTTCGGTCTCTTTTTTTTTTTTTGGGGGGGGGGGGACCGCAAAAAAGTAGTTCTCGTTCTTTCATGAAATTCCGGGACACTCTCATCCAAGTTTGAGTTTAATGAGGTTTAGCCATCAAACTCTTTTAGAACCACACACGTACAAATGTCACTCTATAAACATAAATTCCAAAATAAAAAGATCAAATCTCTCTTGCAAACACCAAGAACACTAATTGCACAACTGTGGCTGGGAGGGGGCATCGTAAGTGTGTGTGTGTTGTGTGTGACAGTATATATATGTTGTGTGTATGTGTGACTGTGTGCTTGTCATGTGTATATGTTTTGTGTGTGTCGCATGTGTGATTGTGACCGTGCGTGTGCATCTATGTGTGTGTGTGTCTACATGTGTCGATGGTTGTGTGCGGGATTTTGTGTGTTGCGGGGGGGGGGGGGGTGGGGTTTAAGGGACAGAGGTAAGAGTTGTAACGGGTGGGCGTTGCTTGTGAGCATGGTGGCCGACCTATGGGGATTTCGGTCGTGCTGCTTATGGTAAATATTATATAATAGCTATGCAATATTTATGTAAAACATATGAAACATGTCCAAACAAACGCTTTTCTTTAGAATCTGTTCTTTATATTTCAGGATGAATATGATAATCCAAATGCATGTCTTCCTTTTTTAACTTTAGATGATACCAACATTCCTGTTCTGGTCTTTATGAGAAAAGAAAAAAAAAACCTACGAGGAACAAAGAACATTACCAAATGAGGCCTAAGCCTCCTTTTTCACTCACATATAGGGATGGCAATCGGACCCGCACCCGGCAGATATCCGCCCCGCCCCGCTCCTATAGGAGCGGATTTTTTTAGCTATAATCGGGTCATGGGGTGGGTTTGGTATTTAATTTCACAACCCGCAGCGGGTACGGGGCGGGTGTGGTTTTGAGTAAATCTGACCCGCGACCCGGCCCGGCCCGACCCGCTTTATTTTCTAATGTACATTTAATCTCAGCCGTCCATCTCCTTGTATATAATGTACAAAGAACCCTAGCCCCTTTTCATCAATCTCCCCATTCTCTTCTCCTAAGGCGCCGCATCCAAGCATGTCCAGAAACGTTGGCGCCCTCTACCGTCGCCGGTCACGGTCGCTAGTCATCGTTCCTCCGTCGTCTCCTTCCACCGTCACTTCCTCCATCGCCGCCTTCCGCCTTCCGCCTTCCGCCTTCCGCCGTCGCCTTTGGCGCACCTTCTAACCATGGCCTTTTGCAATTTCCCATTGTATTCGCTATTGACCAAATAAGCAGTATAGCCCCTGATGGAACCCCAAAGATGTCCCCACGACGAAGGTTAAAGCTCTCCCTCCCGTCAGGACTCGCCAAACTGATTGTTCCCTTTCCCTTTGCAACGAAGATTATGGAGTCTGCATCACAGTGCTTTGGTGCCACAAAGGTTTTAGGATTAGGTTCACATATAGCCAAGCAGTAGTTCTCAAGACTAGGCACTCTTATTTTGCAGTTTCAGTTTCTTATTTTTCATTTTCAATCTTGGTCAAATTGTGGATTATTTTTACTTATTTTGCACTTTCAAAAACTAGAATTCCAGTTGAGGATGAATGGGTTTTGGTACCATCTTTGTGTTTGTGTGGTGATTGTGGTGTTATTGGGCTCTAACCCGAGTATTGTAAGGCTGCGAAGAAGAAAGCCAAGCAGGTGGGGACTGAAGTTTCAGATTAGCTCGTTGATGTTCGCAAACTGCGGATCGGATTGGGTTAAGGTCGGATTACCAAAAAGGCCATCGGATCGGAGATGGTATCATCGTCTCCCAACCCGATGGCGGGGCGGGGCGGGGCGGAGTCAAATTTTTGGTGTGGCGGGGCGGGTGCGGATATTATGAAACCCGCATCCGACCCGCCCCATTGCCATCCCTACTCACATACGTGATCTTTTACTTGTTATATATATTATATGGTCCATGACCACGACCCGCCAAGGGGTGCTACAAGTGTCCCATCATGGCCGAACTCTCACAGCCTGTTCCATGGTCTAGTTAGAGCCCAATTGGAATGTGAATGATGCAATTCATGTAGCTCGATCGTAAGCCCTAATAAATCATACTACTTCACCCGTACCTTTGGACTTTTCTTTTGACCTTAATTAGTGACTTAAACTCTGATAGCAATAATCTTTGTGATATACAATAAGAAAAGCGATAAAAACAATAAAATTCAAAGAGAGTTTTTTTTTTATCAACACATTATGTTTCCAACATAAATAAGATTTATTACAACTATGTAGTAAACATAAAAGTATCACTAAAGGTCTACATTATGATATTGGATGGGATCTTTATTTATTTATTAATTAATCACTATTTGTGAACCTTATATAGTTCCAAAACTAATTGTGAACAAACCTCAACCCAAACAGCATACTAACCTATTAAAACTCGAAGATGTTAATCTCTTCTTAATTTGTCTCATGTTATGCGATATGCATCAACACATTTTTTATAATTTTATAATATATTTTATTAGCTGACTAAAGTTTGGGTGAGGTTATTGGACCGGTAACAAAAATAATTTAATAAGCATTGTCTATCAAATCAAGATAGGATAAAACAATGCATAAAATTAATGATTACCTGTGCTAAAACTATCTATAGATTCGCAATGACAGAGAAATTTTTTCTTTTCTTTTGTTGTTTTTTTTTTGGTAAAATGACTTATTTGAAACGTATTAAGCTCAAACATTAAAACTAAACTCAGTTTAAGCTCAAAGATTAAGCTAACAGAGCTATCTGATGCAGCACACTATCAGGGAACCCCTAGCCATGCAGAACTACGAATTTGCCTGCTTTCTTCGTATAGCTTGCCAACTAGAACTCTGAATCGAATCCTCTGTTCGACCATTTTCATCACCCCAGCTTCGCTCGGTGGTTTCTTGTTGAATACCTTGATAATGACTTATAAGCATTGTGTTTACCGCTGGTGGAAAGAGATGGGAATATCAAGAAACTGAAGCAAGGAAACAAAGAAATTGATGACTGCCTGTTCTTGGAAGTGTCAGCCAAAGATCCAAGGAATGAAAAATAATAATTAAGCATAATACCATTATGGGCCATCATCTAACAGCTTAATTTTTTAGAGCAGATAGTAACTTAACATGGTATCAGAGCTCTGGTTTGACAAGGTCTTGAGTTCAATTCTTTCCGCTTGCATTTCTGGTCCTCTTCAGTTTATTTCTGTCTTGATTTGTCTCTTCACGTGCAATCTGTTTATATATTTCTCTCTTGATTTGTCTCCCCACGTGCAATCGGGAGCTTATACGTGAGGGGAAGTATTACATTGTTGAATCCATTCTCTAACAGCTTAAACTTTTAAAGTAGACGGTAACTTAACCCAAAAAAAAGGCAAAAAGTGCCATCTTTGTACATCGCCAACTGACTCAGAGCCAGCTAGGGAGCGGCTTCTACCAAGCTCATCATCGGTAAATGTGTGTTGCGGCAGAGGCATAATAAGCCGTCTAACTTGGGTATAAGTATCTCCACCTCTCAAAGAACTGAAGTGTGCCTTTCTCATTCACATCATCAAGTCTCAAAAATGGCTTCGAAGGTAGTTTTTGCGACCTTGTTTATTTTTGGGCTGTGGGCTTCTCAGACCACGGCTCGTTCCTTGTCCGAAGCACCTGTCAAATTGACGCATGAGCAGTGGACGGTTCGTTATGGACGCGTTTACAAGAGTGAGGCAGAGAAGCAAATGCGTTCCAAGATCTACAATCACAACGTTGAGTACGTCGAGTCTTTCAACAAAGCTGGGACTCACACTTACACCTTAGGCATCAATGCATTTACAGACATGACCAGCGAAGAGTTTCGCATTCGCAACGGATACAAGTCTCCTGTGGCACCCAAAGCAACAGAGTTTAAATACGCAAGCGTGACGGAAGTCCCAGATAGCGTGGATTGGAGGGACCTAGGTGCTGTTACTGCCGTTAAAGACCAAGGAATGTGTGGTAAGAAGCAATATGATTCAAGTTTTGCGCGTGCCTTTCTTTTAGTCATGTTTATGGTTCACTGACCTCAAAATCTTGTATGAACGACACCACCAAAAATTGCAGGATCTTGTTGGGCGTTTTCAGCAGTTGGATCCATGGAAGGAATTGTTCAAATCGCTACCGATGAATTGATTGCTTTGTCTGAGCAGCAGGTTGTTGACTGTGATACACATGGTGAGGATGAAGGCTGTATGGGCGGATACATGTATACTGCCATGGAATTCATAATAAACAACGGTGGCCTGGCTAACAACACCGCGTACCCATACAGAGGAGACGACGGAAATTGCAGCACGAATGTCACCATTGCGGCCCGTATCAATGGCTTTCAAAACGTGCCTGCTAATAACGAGTCAGCGTTATTGAGTGCTGTAGCTCATCAACCAGTTTCCGTTGCCATCGATGCCAGCAGCATGAATTTCCAGTTTTATGCGAGCGGTGTCTTTTCGGAAGATTGTGGGACTAACTTAGACCATGGTGTTACAGCAGTTGGATATGGCACAAGTGATGATGGCAAGAAATACTGGTTGGTTAAGAATTCATGGGGCAACAGCTGGGGGTATGATGGATACATCAGAATCGCAAGGGATGTTGCTGCCAAGGAAGGTGAATGTGGCATTGCCATGGACGCTACTTACCCACTCGCCTAAAGTCAAGCAACTAACTGATGCATCTTCATCACTTAATCAGTTCCTTATAGAGTCTCAATTATTTCAGATATAATGCTTGTAGCTTTGCTCGTCATCATCACTTGGATCTAGATCATGTCTAGTTTCCATTTTCTTAAACATTTTCTACATTTCATGGAATAAACATGATGATTTTCATGCATAATACCTTTTTGTATCTTCGTAGCTTGGTTCAAATACTAGAGATATTCTCTCCTTCGTCCAAAAGTTGGTACAATCAGAACATAAAACAAAAGAAGACTTCGAACCCACACAAAATGTTGTGATTTTGATTTCCAATCCCCTATTTACAGCAACACTTATATGTCATATACCTCCAATACTCTCTTCAAGGCATGTTACTTCAGTCATTTCTGGTGAATATTTGTTCTCTGCAAGACTCTCTCACTGTAAGTTTTTGCTTCTTGCAACATTATGAATACGTTGTCTTGCTCAATATGCGCTTTCAATTGCCATAAAAGCTAATATTCACAGTGTTCACCATCGGAATAAGGAACATAGGATAGTCGAGGCCCTAATCTACAACCTCTTTTTTCGCTATGAGACAAAATTAAAGAAGCTGCCCGAGGAAGAAAAAAAAAAAAGGTTCCATTCCCTGATCTTCACATTTATTGACTTTTTATTTCTTCATCATGTCCTTTGTCAGTCCATCCTCTCAAGGAAAAAAGTACATTTCTCCCGGTTGTTGACAGATCTTTTCACGCATTCTTTCTCTTGCTATTTACGGTCACCTACATTGGGGCCTATCCACATTTCCTTCTCTTGCTAGCTATTTACGGTCACCTATACGGGCGCCCATCCACATTTCCTTCTCTTGCTAGCTATTTACGGTCACCTATACGGGCGCCCATCCACATTTCCTTAAACACACACATACACACACAAAGCCAGCCTAGGGTCTCACATCCTCTTGCACCTTTTTTGTGTGTCAATCGTCGTCTTTCTTTTTGTTGGCGTACTTCTTCATGCTCGCACTCTGAAGTGGTTAAGCTTTTCTGCAGCCTTTAGCCCTCTGATCATTGTATTTTCTCTTTTGTTTTCCGGTGTGAGGCACTTTTGTGAATTGAGCTTTCAATACATATGGAGCATCTTCTATATGCGGCATGACTTGAGTTCCAATCACATACGTACTAGTTTTGATCCGTGCTTTGCACACGGGACATACTTCTAAGTTGGTTAGATCATATCGATTGAAATAGCAATATTAATTGTAGGAACATTTTTAGGTTAGGCTACACTTTTGCACTTACTAAAAGGTAAATAAATTAGGATGGAGACATAGATGTTACTTGAGGAAAAAAGTCGTGCTTTTGCAATGGTAGCACTAAAATATAATCAAAATGGTCACAAAATTGAAACAACAAAACATATTTTTCAACTAGAGAAAAATTGTAACTAAACTACCCAATGGTTGCTATAAATCAATTTAGTCCTCACATTGGAAAAGTTATAAGATAATTTGGCATTTGGAGGAGATCGAGTATTTCAGATGTTTTCCTTACAATATTAAGAGAAATAGAAAAAAAAAAAGCTAGCAACTAGTTATGAAGCAAGGTTAAAGAAGAAACATGATAAAATTCTACAAAACCATCAAGGAAACAAATGACAGTAGTAGGAAAAAAAAAAACCTAATTGAAATGAAACTGAACACCAGTGCAATCATTAATATGCATGCATATGCAATTTCACGTGGTTAGCAAGCGAAGATCAACTTCCTTATGAAACTAACATTCTAAAACTTCAACATTTTAGAGATGCAAACAAAGGAGAAAATATGGCTGCATCACTGACCTATTGGAAAAATGGTAGTGTATTTGCATTAAACAAAGGCTTTGATACATGATGAGTTGCTACCTATTTTTGGGTAACTTTTCTAGGAATTTCAAAATTTTCGTAGTGATTAGTAAGCCTGTAAAGACATACCCAAGTCTAAACTACGGGGATGCAATATGCACAACCATGAATATTAAAACCGAAAAAAAATTAAAATTACAATCACATAGAACAAATATCAAGAAAATAGGCGAAAGCATGAGCAAATCATTTAGCCCTACATCAATTATTATTGAGGAGAAAGAAAAAAACAAACCTGTTTCATGAAAGAGAAAAAAAAAAAAAAGAGGTCTCAAGGGTTTAGGTGTGAAAGAGAAAAAGCTGAAATTTAGGTGTGGGAAGATGTTGGGTTTGTGAGTTGAGTTGTTTGAAAACAAACAAACAAACTCCTTTGTCTTACATTGCTTGGAAAAGGGTTTTGAAAAGGAGAAAATATTTGGTGGTTACGTGGTCTTAAACTACCACTTATACTTTGCCGACTAATCAATATTTTTAACTGAAAAAACAACTATGTAGTTAGACAATAAACCTAGGTCACAGTTTACCATGGTTAGAAAAGTTTCATATTCAAAAATTTCACTAAAATTTTGAGTAGCCCGTCCAAAATTTTCTACCATGTAATCACGGTTTCCATTAATATATGATTTTATTTCTAAATTGTCGTTCTCTTTCTTCTGCTTCATCTCCCATCTATCTCCCTTACATCTCTGTCGACAGTCTCCGCCATCTCCCACAAGAACCCCACGTCTACCATTTCATCTACTACTATCTGATATCCAGTTGTCCCCATCTCCGCGAGGAACTCATATGTCCCACTTCTTCATCTTTATTCCCTTATATTTAGTTACGATTGAGCATTCATAATAAACGGCCATTAGAGACGATGGCACCCAATTCGTATTCAGCTTCATCATATTTCTTCTTTCAAGAGTTGATTGTATGGGCATGTGGAAGCTCCATGTATAATACCTGGGTGGTTGCTGAATTGTGGATAAGAAATACATAGTACGTTTTAAAAGAGAAGAAAATTAATTGGGTTGAATCATTTAGAAACTTTGGAGTGAAATCTGAATATTGCCAAAGTACAACAACTACAATCTGTTCCATAACTTTGAGAATTACAGTAAACTTGACACACACATCAAGTGTTTCACCATAATCAGGTTGAGGTGAAGTGCCAAACCTTTGACTATCACTACGTCGCAATTAAAATGCTTGAACAGATTTGCTACCCTTGTGCACCGGTTAAGAAAACCCCAAATCTGATGGTTTATTCAACGCACATGGGGCTTCCTAAAAACTGAATTACATTTTCAGAAAGCATATTGATATAACTCAAATATAACTTCCAATAATTAGGGAATACCCGGCAATCCTAGTCAAACTGGGAGATCAATAATTATCTTATCAGAGATCGTGACGTGATCCTCGAGGATCCTAACGCGATCCTAACACATCTGGCCCATGGCCCAGTCCTACTAGGAGTCTTCTCCTACAGCTATATAAAGGGGTCTACCCCTCCAGGTATGGGACAACTACACAATTCATGCTATTTCAGAGTTACTATTCTGTAGCTGCGCTCTGACTTAAGCATCAGAGAGTTCTCCATCGGGAACCCCACCCGACGGTCACTCGTTTTCTGTCTTGCAGGTCATCGGTCCAGGCTCGGCTTCTGCAACGAATGCGGAGCATATTTTTAGCAGCAACAGATTGGCGCCATCCGTGGGACCACTACAGGGAACATGGCCAACCACTCTTCTTCCGATGAGTCTCCACATAGTTACTCCAAGAACCGTCACGCGCGAACTAGCGGCTCTCATCGACTTGGTCGTTCTTATGACCAACATTCGACCCTTTCACGCCCCCATCACGCCAGTTCTTTGGAAAATTTATACGTGAATGTAACGTCTGCTACTCCCGTATCAGAGACTAGACTGTGGAGAAACCAATCTCCAACGTCTACTCTGAAAACGGTGACCTACGCAATCGCCTGAACTGTAAGTTATTTAAGACACCCCATGCCGAACTTACAAAAGAGATCCACGAACTGAAAGATTTCGTGAACACTCTTCAGCAAAAGCTCGACATGGTGGTGGCTCCTCCATCCACTCACCATTCTCATCTTGACCCCGGCGATCTTCGCCTCCGTCTCACCTCGAGATCAAGCTACGGTCGCAAATACAGATCGGCGGCCGACTCGACTTTCTATCCCAAAGAAAAGGGCGGAGAGCACATGACCAGGAGTGGATCATGCTACCATCATGATCCTTCAGTCGAAGACAGTACCTACTCCTCTCCCGCACAGGCCGCCGAAGCTGAGACCCTTCGAAGATATATCCTCCGAAAGAGGACGCCTGAGTTTCGTACCCGAGAACAGAACTCTCGGAAGGTCGTCTCTAGATATCATTGTCCAGAACGATCTCCCCCGAGGGAAGAATCTGGATATCCGTTATCCGAGGCCATCGAGAAAGCAAAGTTGCCTCCCAATTTTTGAATGCCTCAGTGTGATCTCTACGACGGAACCGGAGATCCATGAGAACATGTCTACCAGTTTGAAACAAACATGCTCCTCCTCCAGGTCTCAGATGCTGTCATGTGCAGAGCCTTACCTACCACTCTAAGGAAGGCTGCTCATGCATGGTTCAAATCTCTACAACCAAGATCTATCTACTCCTTTGGCCAATTATCAGATCTCTTTCAAAAGCACTTTGTAAGCAGTCGCTCCCGAAGGAAGAACTCGACGAGTCTGCTAAACATTGTGCAAGAGAAAAACGAGTCTTTGGCATGCTTCCTCGGACGATTCAATGCAGCCACTTAATTTGGAAATTGACAACTTGGATGAATCCGTGAAGTATACTGCATTCCTCCGAGGCCTTCGACCCACATCCAAGTTCGCTTTCTCTGTGAACAAAAGTCCTCCAGGTAATATGAAAGCCCTTCTCGAGAAGGCTAACAAATATATTCAAGCAGAAGAATACCTGGAGACACACAGAGACTGACGAGTAGAAGGGAAAGACGAACAGAAGAAACAATCTCGAGAAGTAACCCCTCCAGAAGGAAAGTCAGCAAAACATTCTAAACATGATGAGCGACGTCCAAAAGACACGTTTAACCTGACACCCCTCAATGCAAAGCCATCGCAGATTCTTCACGAGATCAAAGACAATAAAGCTCTCCAGTGGCCGAACAGAATGAAATCCCGACCAAACAAGAGGAACAAAGATTTATGGTGTCACTTTCACAACGATCATGGCCACACGACTGATAACTGCGGGTCGCTCAAACGAGCCATTGAGGCCCTTATCAAACGTGGCCAGTTGAGAAAGTTTGTAGCTCCTGGAGAAGGAAAACCACAGACACCACCGGCCATGGAGGAAAGAGAAGATCGGGAAGAGAATGCGGGTACCATCAACACAATATCTGGGGGAATAGCCGCAGGAGGCTCATCAGGACAGGCTCGCAAAGCATACGCCAGAGAAGTGTTCGTAACGAGCCCACCCCCGAATAAGAAGCTGAAGACGGTACCCGCAGCGATGATCACCTTTTCCGATGACGATTCGAAGGACATAAAAACTCCTCACGATGATCCATTGGTCATCACCATTAAAGCTGGGAACTTTGATGTAAAGCGTGTCTTGATTGATAACGGAAGTTCAGCAGAAATCTTATTCTACGATGCATTCAAGAAGATGAATATTCCAACGGACCGTCTCCAAAAGATGGATACACCGTTGTATGGATTTTCCAATCATCCTGTCGCAGTCGAAGGTATTATCGCACTCCCAGTTGTGATTGGCACACCTCCGGCATAAGCCAACTTCATGCTTGATTTTGTGGTGGTAAAGGTCCCCTCAGCATACAATGCCATATTTGGATGACTAGCACTCAATCAATTACAAGCGGTAGTGTCAACTTATCACCCCAAGATGAAGTTCCCCACGGAACACGGGATTGGAGAGGTGAAAGGAGACCAAACTACGGCTCGTCAGTACTACGTGACTTCATGCCGATGGAAGAACAAGGAAGCACTCATTATCGAAGACCTCCGGGAAGACACAAAGATGCAAAGAGGAGAACTTGTTGAAGATCTTGTGAGCATTGAAGTATATCCCGGAGAAGAAAACAAAATGGTTCGCATAGGTTCGGATCTTAAGGAAGACACCAAGCTCGAGCTGGTGAACCTATTGAGAACCTATGCGGATATTTTTTGCATGGACAGCAGTAAACATGCCAGGGATTGATCCCGAAATCATTACCCATATGCTGAATGTCGACCCATCCAAAAAACATGTTAAGCAGAAGAAGAGGACTTTTGCGCCAGAAAGACAGGTGAAGATTGAAGAAGAAGTAGATAAACTGTTGACTGCAAAATTCATCGAAGAGATCTACTATCCGGATTGGATCGCCAACGTTGTCATGGTTCCGAAACCAGGCGACATATGGCGAACTTGTATTGATTACACTGACCTGAACAAAGCATGCCCAAAGGATAGCTACCCGCTTCCAAGGATTGACCTTCTTATTGATGCTACTTCAGGCCACGAACTGCTCAGTTTCATGGATGCATATTCTGGTTATAACCAGATCATGATGCACGAGGATGATGTTTCCAAAACATCGTTCATCACGGAAAGAGGGTTGTATTGCTACAAAGTAATGCCCTTTGGTCTCAAGAACGCCGGGGCAACGTACCAACGCCTGGTGAACATGATTTTTTGGGACTTGATTGGGAAGAACATGGAAGTTTATGTTGACGATATGCTCGTCAAAAGCGTAAACTCTGAATTCCATGTCAAAGACTTGAAGGAAACTTTCAACATTCTTCAGAAGTATAAGAAGAAGCTGAATCCACTCAAACGCGCTTTCGGGGTAGCATCAGGAAAATTTTTGGGGTTTATGGTTTCCCAAAGAGGGATTGAGGCGAACCCGAAAAAGATCAAGGCCATCCAAACCATGACGTCCCCAAAAACCATCAAACAAGTACAAGAGCTAACGGGGAGGGTTACAGCTTTGGGAAGATTCATGGCCCGATCTGCCGAACGATGCTTACCATTCTTCAAAGCCATCTGAAAAGCGAAGAACTTTGTTTGGACGGACGACTGTCAGAAATCGTTTGAGGAACTAAAAATGTACTTGAGTTGTCCACCCCTACTTTCAAAACTGCTTCCTGGCGAAAACTTGTTTCTGTACCTCTCAGTCACTGAAGTCACGGTTAGCACTGTTCTAATCAGAGAGGAAGATGGAGTTTAGAAACCCATCTATTATATCAGCAAAGTCTTACAGGACGTAGAGACAAGATATCCGAAGATTGACAAGGTCGCACTAGCCCTTATCATCTCAGCTAGGCGTCTTCGACCCTATTTCCAGTCTCATACCATAATCGTACTGACTGATCAACCACTTAGAAAGGTCTTACTAAGCACGGAGGCATCGGGAAGATTAGTCAATTGGTCCGTTGAGTTGGGAGAATTCGATATCGAGTATAAACCTCGCACTACGATTAAAGCTCAAGCCCTAGCGGACTTCATTGTCGAATGTACATTACCTGAAGAACCCCCTCAGTTGGTAATTTTTGCGGTTCCAGATCCTTGGAATCTTTACGTAGATAGTTCTTCAGCCCTTGGCAGTAGCGGAGCTGGACTTATTCTTACAAGTCCAAAAGGCTTTACTATTGCGTACGCACTTCGCTTTGGATTTCAAGCCTCAAATAACGAAGCAGAATATGAAGCCCTTCTCGCGGGGATAAGGCTAGCACATGCCTTGAAGGTGGACTCACTATCCGTTCATAGCGATTCCCAACTTGTGGTCAATCATGTCTTGGGAGACTACGAAGCCAGAGACGAAAGAATGGCTCAATATCTCCACTTAGTTAAAACTTCAGCTGTGAAGTTTCAAAACTTTACCATTCGCCAAATCCCCCGCGATCAGAATACTCAGGCAGATACACTATCCAGGCTTGCTTCGACTGAAGAAACTGATATCTGGCGCCCGATATACCTTGAATTCCTTAAGGATCGCAGTATTTGTTCTCACACTGAGGTTGAAACCATAGAACAAGAACCTTGTTGGATGGACACGATCGTCACATACTTATCCACAGGAGAATTGCCAAGTGAGAGACATGAGGCAAGGAACCTTCGTGTCAAAGCTGCTCGGTACGCTTTGGTAGAAGGTACTTTATACAAGAAATCATTCAGCCTTCCATACCTTAGATGTCTTCGACCGTCAAAATCCTTGTACGCACTGCAAGGAGTCCATGAAGGGACTTGTGGACAACATCTTGGAGGGAGGACATTGGCACATAAAATCTTAAGGCAAGGGTATTACTGGCCTACGATGCAGAGGGATGCCGTAGAATTCACGAGAAGATGCGATAAGTGTCAGAAGTTTGCACCAATTTCTCATACACCAGTTGTTCCTTTAACCTCCATTATTTCTCCAATACCCTTTGCTGTATGGGGAATGGATCTACTGGGACCTTTTCCCATGGCGTCTGGCCAACGACGATTTGTGATTGTGGCGATAGACTACTTCACCAAATGGACTGAAGCAGAATCTCTGGCAACTATTACTTCGGCCAAGTGTGAAGATTTCTTTTGGAAAAACATCGTCTGCAGTTTTGGAGTGCCAAGAGCTTTAGTCATTGATAACGGAAAACAGTTTGATAACAACAAATTCCGGACCTTCTGTACGAATCTCTCGATTGATTTGAGATTCACTTCCGTCGCTCATCCACAATCCAATGGTCAGACTGAAAACATGAATCGAAGCATTTTACAAGGACTGAAGAAGAAGTTAGACGAAGCTAAAGGCGCATGGGTGGACGAACTCCCAAAAGTATTGTGGGCTTATCGAACAACCCCACATTCGATCACTAGAGAAACGCCTTTCTTACTCTGTTATGGAACAGAAGCAATGTTGCCAGTTAAAATAGGGGTTCCAACGATACGGGCGTTACACTTCCACGAAGTTAACAACGAAGCTGGACTGCGAGCCAATCTTGATTTCCTTGATGAAAATTGAACTCAAGCCCATGAACGATCTGTTGTTATAAAACAACGAGTCACGCGCTATTACAATCAGAGAGTTCGCTCCAAGCAGTTTCAAGAAGGAGACTTGGTCCTGCGCAAGTTAGAAGTCTCCGATCCAAAGGCAGCGACGGAAAAGTTATCTCCAAACTGGGAAGGACCCTATCGTGTTATAAAGGTACTCAAACCGGGCACCTATGCACTGGGAACACATTCTGGGGAGCCCATCCGTCGTACTTGGAATGCTGAAAACTTGAGGAAATACTACCAATAGCATCTTGCCTCGAGGCAAGACACTTCTTTTTTCGGGGGATAAGGGCCCAGACCTTATCAAAACCCCAATCTTTTAGAAATTGTCTTTAGAAAGATAATTTCGAATCAATGGGTTGTCAGCTGCAATCAATGTAAACTTTATCTTTTACTCAAGCAATAAAGTTATTTTTTGCAGCATTGTTGTAATGTAAACTTAGCCAAAAACATTCTGTCAGAACAGAGTGATGGCCGAACACTCAGATCGAATAGAGTGATCAACTTAGCCAGAACATTCTGCCCGAATAGAGTGATGGCTGAACACTCTGCCTGAACAAAGTGAACGATTTAGCCAAAACATTCTGCCTGAACAGAGTGGTGGCTGAACACTCTGCCCGAACAGAGTGATCGACTTAGCCAAAACATTCTGCCCGAACAGAGTGATGGCCGAACACTCTGACTGGACAGAGTGATCAACTTAGATTAAACATTCTGTCCGAACAGAGTGATGGCCGAACACTCTGCCCGAACAGAGTATATAACTCTTGGGTTTTATAAAATACAAGAGAAGGCCAAACGGATTAGCTACAGATCTAAGTCCGTGAAGAAACAAAAGTTAATGGGGGCATCATCACTCCAAGAAAGCTTTTTACTTCTTCGAAGTTTAGGCCGAGCGAGGGTGCTCAACTTCTTTGCCAACTCTTTAAGTGACGAATAAAGGGTTTAAGTCAAAGTAAACATTATTAATACTGTGTGAATGGTAAACACAAACCATGAGAAACACATAGTAAAACTTCAACATGAAATTAAAGATAAAGAGTTTTACAATAAGCCTTTGGAAGGGCATTAAAATTCTCTATCTAAATAAACAACAAAGCCCAGATACAAGGGCTAAAATCTAGGGCACGGGGGCATCACCAGACGGACCTTCCCCCAGAGGATGAGAAGCTGCGGCATCCCCCGCCTCTGAAGGCATAACAATCTCTCTAGATGGAGATGCCACCGCAGGCAGAACGAAATCCTCCAAAGGGATGTCAGGAAAGCGCTCAGCAAACATGTCCTTGGCCTTTGTAAAGCCAAGCTCATATATCTCAAGGCCATCTTCGGTCCGCTTCCTCAGCCATTCGTCCCCCGCATTTCCATCCAAGAAGTCACGGATGCCTTGGTCTCGAGCTTTGGTCACCTCTTCTGCCGCCTTCCTTTTTACTCGCTCCAACCTCTTCTCCAGAGTCGCAATCTTAGCAAGATAATCTTCTTCTCACTTACTCAGCTCTTCAGCACGGTGAGTAGCTTCTTGTGCCTCCTTAACGGCATCCCTCTTCTGCTGAGCTTCCTCCGCGGCCACCTGTCTCGCCATCTCAAAGCGAGAAATCATTTCAGACCCGCTAGCATACATCTGGAATAAAGATCAGAACGGTCAGCTACATGGAAGTTACAAGCACAATAGAAAGCATAGTTGGAACAAAGATCACTACCGTATACACGGCCTGGGCGAAGGAACAGGCAAAGGTCTCGTGTGTCTGATTCTGGAAGACCTCCTTGTCTCGAGGAAGAATTCCATGAAGAAGATGCTGCTCCGCGACCTAGCTGTCTGGCATCCCAAGGTCATCACGTCTAAGTGTCCACCTCAGTCGGAAGATGGGGTCATCCTCAATGGACACTTGGTCTAGGATGCGTGGAGAACGTTCGGGAGGTGTGACTCTAACCTTCTTCGGTGCAGGGGCAACTCCGCACTTGGTTGCTTCTCTTTTCGCTTCCCCTTAGCCTTCTGAAGAACGCCAAGAAAGCCACCTTTTGGGGATTTTCCACTTTCGCAAGCCATCTCTGCAATCAAGGTAGAAATCAATACGGGAATAAATACTGAAACCAAGTTGAAATCAAAGACTTCCATAAAGCACACCTAGGGGAACGGTCTCGGCGGATGACATGCTATAAATATGAGGAGGAGGAGGAATCAAAAGGCCAGCCGGAATGGGCTTTTGAGGAATAATATTTGCCCACTCCAATTGCTGCTTCAAAAGAGGCTCGTCAATGGAGAGACCGCCCCGGAGTTTGATGTGACTAAGAATGTGCCTAGTAAGATTATTAGGAGAAGGCTTGCCAGGATTCTCAAAATCCTTACAATAAGGATTCCAGTCTCTATCAAACGGAAGCTTCCCTTTATCCAGCCGGCCAACAAAGAAGTATCTGGAGTGCCAACCTTTATTCGACTTCGGCCCTCCCTTCAGAAGCCGTTGCCTACTATGAATGTAATACCATCCCGGGCAATTGGCGACTCCTTTGACGAAACAGATTTTGAAGAAGACTCTCATAAAATTTGTTGCATCTGGTTTGTAGCCTGAAGTCTGAACTAGATATATCAGCCCGGCTAGCTTCCTCCAACCATTGGGAACAAGTTGCCCGGGAGCCATGTGATAATGCTCGAAGAAACGAAGAGCAAAAGGGTGAAGTGGAAGCCTATACCCAGACTTCACCTACTCTTCGTAAATCCCCGTTTCAAACTTGGTTCCGTAGTTGGCTGGTTCTTGCAAACCGGGTAGGCAAGCATACCAACCTGCAGGAAGTGGATATTCCCGAATCAACTCCTGCAAATCCTCCGCTGACATCTTGCTTGACTTCTCATCAGCAGTATACCAAGGCTTGGGAATAGCCTTATCTTCGGCTTGATCCTTCACATCTCCTAAAGCATTTTTTACAGACGTAGAATGCGGAGGCTGAGAAGAAGATGGGTGCGGAGGTTGAGAGGATGAAGGTTGTAATGGTCAGGAAGTTGAAAGCGGTGGAAGTTGTGGATTTGAAGTTCCTACTTCACTTCCTGAAGTTGAAACTTGTTTCGAACTTGATGATGAACTACTTATACAAATATTCTCTTCGGACGAAGATGAAGACGTTGAAGTTCCAGACATATTTTCTATTCCTAACATAGGAAGCTACGAAATTCAGAAATGCTGAACCAAAAAGAAGAGAAGAAGAGAGACTTACTTGAAGAGAGAGATGCTTCCAAATGATTCGAGTGAAGCAAAAATGAAGTGGAGGTCTCCTCTTATAGGGAAAACTCAAAGTAACCGCTTCTTGGGATACCCAACTGTTCGTTTTCTCCTTACGTGGCAAAATCTAGAAGGGGATAAGTTTGAAAATTTTCAAAAATTTCCTGCTAAAAGGAATTAATGGCGGGAACGAGACATGTGGAAAAAGTAGATTCTGCCCGAGCACAATCTCGTCCGAACACTCGCCCCTTGCTGACTGAAGACGTCCAAGCACGTTCTGCCCGAACAGAATACCGTCCGAACACTCGCCTCTTGCAGAGTGAAGAAGGCCGATCACGTTTTGTCCGAACAGAATGCCGTCCGAACACTCACCCCCTGCAGAGTGAAGAAGGCCGAGCACATTCTCTCCGAGCAGAATGCCGTCCGAACACTCACCCCCTGCAGAGTGAAGAAGGCCGAGCACATTCTCTCCGAGCAGAATGCCATCCGAACACTCGCCCCTTGCAGAGTGAAGAAGGCCGAGCACATTCTGTCTGGGCAGAATGCCGTCCGAACACTCGCTCCTTGCAGAGTCAAGAAAGCCGAGCACATTCTGTCCGAAAAGAATGTCGTCCGAACACTCAGCCATAGCTGAGTGAAGAACGCCGAGCACATTTGATCCGAACAGAATGCCGTCCGAACACTCGCCCCTTGCAGAATGAAGACGGCCGAGCACATTCTATCCGAACAGAATCCCGTCTGAACACTCGTCCATAGCTGAGTGAAGACGACCGAGCAGATTCAGTCCGAACAGAATTCCGTCCGAACACTCTTCCTGAACAGAGTGACGACGTCCGAGCACATTCTGTTCGAACAGAATCCCGTCCGAACACTCGGCCATAGCTGAGTGAAGACGGCCGAGCAGATTCTGTCCGAACAGAATCCCGTCCGAACACTTAGCCATAGCAGAGTGAAGACGGTCGAGCAAATTCTGTTCGAACGGAATCCCATCCGAACACTCTTCCCGAACAGAGTGATGACGTCCGAGCACATTCTGTCTGAACAGAATCCCGTCCGAACACTCGGCTATAGCTGAGTGAAGACGGCCGAGCAGATTCTGTCCGAACAGAATCCCGTCCGAACATTCTTCCTGAACAGAGTGACGACGGCCGAGCAAAATCTCATCCGAACAAAATCATGTCTGAGCAGATTCGTGCAAGAAGAGATTCTCATCTAAACAGAATTCTGCCCGAGCAGAATCATGTCCGAGCATATTTGTTCCTGAGCAGAATCCCATCCGAGCAGAACTCTGTCCGAGCAGAATCATGTCTGAACAGAATCTTGTCCGAACAGAACCTTGTCCAAGCAGAGCATCCTGTGTATATTCAAAATATCAGGCAAATAGATTCAGTTATGTTTTTGGCATGTTTTGCTATCATCAGTGGGAAAAGGGTGCTTCCACCTGCTTCATTAAACGCTGGTAAAAGCAGAGGGCATATGATATAGCTAAAAATACCCTTCCATTCTACGGATGACACGTGGTAGTTATGACGCGTAATCCATGCGGGTTCACTACTGATATGGCACTTACCATATCAGTCACCGGACAGAATTCTAAAGGAGATCGGACTCTATCAGCCAAGATCGATATGGGATCCTCTAGGATCCTAATTAGATTCTGATTTGGCCCAGTCCTACTAGGACTCCTCATACCACTATATAAGGGGGTCTAACCCCTCAGGTACAGACAAGTTCACACACAATCACACATTGTGTCTTACTGCTTCTTCAGAGTTCTACATTGTTAGCCATCTCTGACTTAAGCATCGGAGCGTTCCCCCGCCGGAACCCCACCCGGCGGTCACTCCGTGTTCTCTTTTGCAGGCCTGATTTCTGGTGTGGTTCCCGATCCAGTTTTTTAGCAGCAACACATTTGATGAAAAAAGTATATATATTTGACCGAGATAATCAGAAATCACCCATCCACTTTGAAAACGGTTTTCTTTCGAAAGATAGCATTTTCATTCAATCAGAAGATGCAGAAGAGTAAACAAGAAATTTTTTTTTCATTCGAATTACATACAACCGAATTAGAGTTTTCAGTCGAATGAAATTTTAAAAAATCGACAAAAAGACATAGTTTTTGAGAGTCTTCATTCGATTAAACCAAAATTTTCATTTGATCAAAAGTTTCAGAAGAAGCTCAACATAAGCCCCAAAAGTTTTGCATTCGAATGAAGCCTTGAAAACAATAGACCGATTTTAATAGGAATTGAGAAGAAGATAAACGTAGATTAAAATTACAACAAGGAGTAAACTAATTGAAATCACACATTCCAAGGCGACGATGCAGATTGCAGAAACTGGCTTCAACTCAAGGTTTTGTAAAAATGTCTACGAGCTGATCTTGAGAACCTACTTTCCTGAGTTCTATCAATCCTTTCTGAACGTTGTCTTTAAGAAACTGACGACGAATTTCGATGTGCTTTTGAACAGGATTTTTACTCATATCAATAGCACTACTATTGTCGCACATGATAAGAATGTTATCTAAGGACACACCAAAATCCCGTAAGGTTTGATGCATCCAAGGAACTTGAGCACAATAATAACCAACTGCAACATATTCTGCCTCGGTAGTAGAAAGTGCTACAGACGTTTATTTCTTACTATGCCAAGACATAAGCCATTCACTAAGTAATTGGCAAATGCCACTGGTGCTTTTACAATCAACCAAACATTCGGCATGATTGGAATTAGAAAATCCAACTAAGTCAAAAGAGGAATTTTGCGGATACCAAAGTCCCAAATTTACAGTCTCAGACAAGTATTTAAATATGCATCTGACTGCTGTAAGATGGGACTCTTTGAGGCATGCTTGAAAATTGGCACATATACATATGCTAAACATGACATCAAGCCTAGAACTAGTAAGATATAACAAATTACCAATCATGTCAAGATAGAGTTTGTGATCGACATCTTTATCATTCTCATCTTTAACAAGATTGATGCTGGGAGAGATAGCAGTACCTCTAGGTTTAGCATTGTCCATACCAAACCTTTTTAATAGCTCACATTTGTACTCCGATTGTTTTATTAAGATTTCTTCCTTTGACTGCTTATTTTGAAGGTCGAGGAAGAAGGTGAGTTTTCCTATCGTACTCATCTCAAATTCCTTGCGCATATTCTTAGTAAACTCTTGGCACAGATCGTCATTCGTGGTCCAAAAATAATACCATCAACATAAACTTAAACAATTAGGATATGAGAATTTCTAGATTTAGTAAAGAAAGTGGTGTCAATTTTGTCACGAGAGAATCCATGATCAACGAGGAAATTGCTAAGACGATCGTACCAAGCTCGAGGTGCTTATTTAAGACCATAAAAAGCCTTTTTCAGCTTAAAAAATGATTGGAGTATTTTTCATTTTCAAATCCGGGACGTTGTTTAACAAAAACTTCCTCTTGAATGACCCCATTCAAGAAGGCACTTTTCACGTCCATTTGATAAAATTTTGTAATTCATGTGACATGAAAAAGCTAAAAGTATTTGGATAGCTTCAAGTCGAGCGATAGGGGCAAAGGTCTCGTCAAAATCAACCCCTTATATCCTTGGCCTACTGATCTAGCCTTGTTTTAAACAATATGGTCATCCTCATGAAGTTTGTTTTGAAAACCGACTTCGTGTCAATGACTTTTTGCTGAGCCAGAAGCGGGACTAAAATCCAAAAAAATGCTTATTTCAAATTAATCCAACTCTTCTTGCATGGCAAGAATCCACCCATCATCTTTAAGAGCCTCATGAATATTTTTATGCTCAATTTGAGAAAGAAAAGCAAAATTGGCACAGAAAAGATTTACGGAAGATCGAATAGTTACCCTACGTTGAACATTACCAATTACTTGCTCCTTTGGGTTGTTAGATGAATATCTCCAGCTCTTGGGAAGAAGTTGAGTATCATCATTTGCTTTTTTGGATGAATTTAAACTGCCTCCTTCATATGTTGAGATATCTAATTTATTGAAACTAAGGGGGAGACTCTCGTCATCGTCATCGTCATCGTCATCTGCATGCTTACTTAGATGTAAAACATTAGATTCCTCGAATACAACATGCATTGATTCTCTGATGACAAGAGTTCTACGGTTATAAACTCTAGACGCTCTACTCTTTGTAGAATAACCAAGAAAGATATAGTCATTAGATTTTACATCAAACTTATCCAAATTCTCACGATTATTTAAAATAAAATATTTACAACCGATAATTAATTTTTAGGTTTTGACTTGAGAAATGTTCGTAAGAAGTTTTGTCAAGGATGGGTCTAATGAGAACCCTGTTCAAAACATAACAACAAGTGTTGACGGCTTTCGCCCAAAAATATTTTGGCAAAAGTTTTCGTGAAGCATTATTCTAGCCATCTCTTGAATGGTGCGATTCTTTCTCTCTACTATCCTTTTTTGTTCAGGAGTCTAAGGAGCAAAAGTTCGTGAGCAATGCCATTTTCATCAGAAAAAGGAAAAAAAATCTTTTTCAAACTCACCGCCATGGTCACTTTGGATTTTCACAAGCTTTAACTCCTTCTCGTTCTCGAGAAGCTTTACAAGACTAATTTTTTTTTTTGATAACTTTCATCATTATGAGATAAAAATAGAACTCAACTGTATGTAAAAAAGTCGTCAACAATGACGAAAGCATAAAATTTTTCACTAAGGCTAGCATGGCTTGTAGGACCAAAAAGATATAAATGGAGGTGTTGAATAGGACGGGAAGTAGAAACAACATTTTTGGTATGAAAAAGAGGTTTTTGATTGTTTACCATATTGATAGGCATCACAAACCTTATCCTTGACAAATTTCAACTTTGGTAAGTCTCTAACAAGTTCTTTTGAGGGTAATTTCTTTATTAGGTCCATATGCACATGACCTAACATATGATGCCACAACCAAGTATCATTTTGTTGAACAGAAAGGCATATTTTTCGAGAAGAAGCAAACCTGTCAAACGAAAGAGTATAAATGGTTCCATCTCGCATACCAACTGAATTGTCTCCATTAAAGGCATGACAAATCAAACAGTGATCATCTTCAAAACACATTTTATGCCCACTATCGATTAGTTGACTAATGCTAATCAAATTAAACTTCAAGCCATCAACTAAAGACACATGATCAATAGAGATTGAACCATTGACCATTTACTTATGATTTTACCATTAGAATTGTATTTGGAAGTAACCAGACCACCATCTTTTGGAATGAGGTGTGTGAACAACGAACGATCACCGGTCATGTGCCTTGAGCACCCGCTGTTGAGAATCCACTTGTTCGGATCCACCTTTGGTTTCAAGCCTACCTACAAGACATTTTGGTTTTGATGCTTTAGGTACTCACACTTTCTTGGGTCCCGGAGGATTAGATATACAAGATTTCGCCGCCCAATCTTGATTCATTATATTATTATTTTCAAGGAAGCATTTTCCTTGGTATAAAACTCAGCCTTTTCATTTAGCTTTTCATTCTCACTAGCCAACTCTTCAATACTGTTGATTAGAAAACGGGCCTTATTTTTAAGAGCAGCATTTTTAAGCTTCAATTGTTCATGGTTTTTGCTTAATTCAAGGAAGGCTATTTTAAGTTTATCATAATCAAAATTTTAACATAAAGGATTACCTCATTTAAGTGATCATCCTCGGCCCTAAAGCACAGCCGAGCAACATCATCATTTTCGCTCATCTCTCTATCACTTTTGTCAGAATCATCCCAAGTCAGTAAAGCTTTTTTAGATTTGAACTTCTTTTTCTTGATATCTCTGCTGCTGCTACTTGTCGACTTATTCTTGAACTGTGGGCAATATTTCTTTATGTGTCCAGTCCTGCAGCACTCATAACAAGCATTAGGATTTTTTCTTGATTCCAGTCACTGTTGCTTCTTTGTCGTTGTCAAAATCATCACTACTCTCTTCAAGTTTGTGAGAGGCTTCAGCTTTGAGAGCTAGATTCTTCTTCTTTAACATGGTCTCTTCCTCATCATGAATCTTCATCGTAATTTCATAAGTCGTCAGAGATCCCATCAACTCTTCCAACTTGAGCACATTCAAATTTTTAGCCCTTCGAATGGCTGTAACTTTGGCTTCCCATCTCTTGGGAAGAGACCTGAGAACTTCTCTGACCATCTTATTTCTGGGGTACACTTTCCCCAATAGCTTCAGTCCATTTATAATAAGAGTGAATCTGGAATACACCTCATTAATGGACTCATTGTCCTTCATCTTGAAGGCCTTGTATTGCTGTATCGGTATTTTAATCTTGGTCTCCTTTGCTTGATTTGTACCTTTAAGACAGCATCCATATCTCTTACGCTGTTTCACATGCTAAGACTTGATTAGACTCATTTATGTTGAGACCACATTTGATGGTATTTTTTGCTCTATCGCCCAAAGAGAAGAGATGTGCCTCTTGAGGATTCATTTCAAGAATTCCCTTGAGAATCTTACTTCCTTCTGGATCATCCTTCGTGGGAATGATTGGGCCATTTTCTATGACATATCACACATAGGTATCATACTTTAAGTAGCCATTCATCCAATTATTCCAATAGTTGTAATTACCATTCTTTAGCAGAGGTGGTTGATTAGTTGCTGAACCTTCTTCCACAGATGGATCTTTTAATTCTTGATGCTAAGGTCACAAAGAAATAATAGAGCACCAGGCTCTAATACCACTTATAGGTCCCTAAATATACCTGGGGGGGGGGGGTGGAGGGGGGTGAATAGATGTTTACAGATCTACGTAAGAATTTAAAATTTTTAACTCACAAGATAATTGATGTAAAATTTAACACAGAGATTTATACTAGTTTGGCCCCACATGCCTAAGTCCAGTCCTCGAGCACTCCACATAAGGGAGATCTACTCGAGCCTTCCACTAAACAGCTAGCATCGGGTGTTAGCTCAAACTTTGGTACAGTTTTGAAACCTCTTCAAGGTTTCCAACAACTGCAAGTAAAATGAAAATTACAATTGAAATATAATTCACACTCCTCAAAGAGTAGATATTACAATAAAAACAAATGAGCTAACCTTTCTTAGGTGGAAAGATTTGAATCTTAAAGAACTTAATCAAAAAGCTTGCTTGACAAGATCTCAAACAAAGAACTCACTAGAAGGATTGTGTAGAGATGTATAAATATGTTGAGAGAGCTTTTAGATTAGAGAGATTTTCAAAGATCACAAAAGTTAGTTATAAACTCTCTAAGAGTCCCTCTTTTGCATAAAGGATAAGACTGTTGAAGAGCATTTAAAGGGATAAGATGGAGAATATTTTAAAAAGGAATAATTTGAATGAATTTTTTAAAATCGTTTGGAGGAATTTCATTCAAGAAGGATTAAAGTTACCTCTGAAGAATTCGGTCGAATGAATACTAGATTCATACGGATGAAAATGAAGAGCGGAAGAAACTTTGAGTCACTTAAAAATTCAATTGAATGAAAACTACCTCTTTCAAATAAAATCTATATTCTTCGAATGAAAACCAATATTTTAGACAATAGATAGGTGTTTATGAGGGAATCAGTCGAATGTAAAGAATATCCTTCAAATGAAAACTCTTCTTCAAACCAAAGACAAAAAGCTGAAGGATTGAATCAAATGAAAAAGATTTCATTCGAATGAAAATGTAACATCCCGGAATTTTCAGAACGTTAACACTCGCTCAATTATATACGCTAAACAATATTATCCTCAAAACTTAACCAAATAATACCAACCAAATAATACCATAACTTTCAGAGCAACTAAAACATCCATCAATGTATTTTCTCTCAATATTATCATACCTGAAAACTAAATTTAAACCTGAATAATGAAATAGCAAAGTCACCCACGCAGGGGTTCTAAAACTCAATACCAAAATTTAAATCCTTTCATCTTACACTCAATCTAATCCATACTTTGGCAACCTGCGGAAAGGAAGTTAAATGAGAGTGAGATTTCGAGAGCCCAGTAAGGTCGATCAAAGATTAAAACAACAAAACGGTTCGGACGAGTTTTCATATAAAGTTAAACGAAACTTCTTTAAGAGTATTTTCAAGAAAACACAACATTTCGATATAGACGAACGATTCAAACGATTTTTAAATGCAAGTCAAATAATATCTTTTTGAAGAACTTTTAAATGAAATCACAGTTATCTAGATATAAACATAGGGACGAATATCAATTCAATCCCTTAAATCAGTAGTCACTAAAACACTTCAGGTATAATAAAAAGAGATAGAAAATTTTGAACATGAGCATTACACTATAGCAAAGCCACCCTGACAATACTTGATACGCTTTACATATGCATATGTACACTAACTAATCCATTTAAGTACAAGTTGATATCTCCTTTACAGGTAGCTTTTGTTCCAAATTAGTTGATCAATGACGACAGCATTTTGGTACAAGAATTGTGGCATACCATGAGACAGAAGAGAGGCAAAAACGGTCTAATGGCGATCAAAATCGACATGGAAAAGCTTTTGATCAGATGGAATGGTCGTTCATCTTGTGTGTTCTAAAGAACTTCAGTTTTGACAACTAATGGATTCAGTGGGTTGAAGAGTGCATAACGTCAACATCTTGTTCTACACTGATAAACAGGACTCGCCACGACTTTTTCCAGCCAAGTAGGGGGCTCAGACAAGGAGATCCTCTATCTCCATTTCTCTTTATCCTGGGCTCTGAAATCCTTATAGATTGATCTTGAAAGAGGAAAACCAAGGAAATCTCCATTGAATAAAAGCAAGTAGAACCAGCCCGCCAATATCGCACCTTCTTTTTGCTGACGATTTGATTGTCTTTTGCAGGGCAAACACAAAAGAAGCAGATGCCTCAATGAATTGTCTCAACAAATATGAGCAATGGTCAGGGCGGCAAAAGATAAACCGAGACAAATTGAGAATTTTTTTCAGCAAAAACATGGCTGAATCAAAGAGAATGGACATATGCTCTCACATGGCAATAAAAAAAAGCCCCCGAAATGATAGATATCTGTGTCTACCTTTGTTCACAAACCAAAGCAAGAAGAGACTCTTCTCGAAAATCATTGAAAGGGTGAAACAGAGACTATGCAAATGGAAAGCAAAGTGTCTATCTCAAGCTGGCAGAGGAACCCTAATTAAGGTAGTGGCAATGGCTATTCTAACTTATGTGATGTCCACTTTAGCTATTCCAAGTGCAACATGTGCCAATCTAGATGGAATCTTCCATCGCTTTTGGTGGGGCCACAACGAATTGAAGAAACATTTCTTTTGCCCGAAAGCTTGGGAATCTATGTGCATTCCAAAACAATATGGAGGATTAGGTTTCAAATTGATGAAAGCTTTTAACAAGGGTCTTGTAGCAAAACTGGGGTGGACAATCATCACAAATCCCGGAAAAACTTGGGTTCAATTAGTAAAGGCAAAATATCTCAAAGGTTCTACATTTTTGGAGCATTGCCCTACAAAGAATGCCTCGTGGCTTTTGAAAGGAATTTGCGTAATCAGAGACATACTCAGCAAGGGAGCGTGCTTTATAGTAGGTGATGGAGCAAATATTGATATCAAAAGAGACCCATGGATCCATTCAATGCCAAATTTCAGACCTATCTTCATCATGGAAAACGTCTCAGGTATGTCCAAGGTCTCTGATTTGATAAACTATGAAACCTGTTCTTGGAATTTAAGTAAGTTGCAAAACCTTTTCTCGGAGCCAACTATAAAGGAAATTCTAAGAATTAGAATATCCACCACAAAGCCCCAGGATTTCTTAGCCTGGACACATCCAAATTTGGAGTCTTCTCAACCAAAGCAGCTTACCTTAAAGAGAATGAAGTCAGATTCCACAATCCACAATGCCTACCTTGCAAATCTGCCTTTTTGGAAAGCCCTGTGGAGAGCAAAAATCCGCGAGCGCCACAAGATCTTGATATGGCAAATAGCGTGGAACATACTTCCTGTCAGACATAAACTTCAAAAGATGTGTCCCAACATCAAAATTCAGTGCCCCCTGTGCAATGGAGAAGAGGAAACCCCCACCCATATCTTCACATCTTGCCCTTCAACGAGAGCCTTGTGGATGACCCCCTTGGAAAATTTTCGGCCTCCTCAACCTCAAAATGCAGATCAAACCCACCCAAACCAGTTTCAATGGCTATAATACATAATATCACCGCCCAACAAAAGCAGAAATGATCCACAAGTGCATCTTAGATACACTCTTTTTGCAGCTGTAGTGTTGAATCAAATGTGGATGACTCGAAACCAAAAAGTGTTCCATAACCTCTCAATAAACCTCTCTGAAAGTGCTAAACAAGTCCAAAATACTTATGAAACTTACAAATACATCATGTTACCCCCATCCCCTCAGAATGACCAAAACCGAGAAGGTAATCAAACCCCAGTCAACTGGTACAAAATATAATTTGATGCAGCTGTGCGTGAACTGAAATCCATCCAAGCTGTAATTGTATGGGATCACAGAGGTACTGTCATCAATGCCCAAACTCAAATGAATCAGGCGTTGGACCCCGAAGTTGCAGAGGCACATGCAGCCCTGATGGCAATTGAAATGGCAAGGAAGAACAACTACACACATGTAATCTTTGAGGGAGATGCCCAGGAGATTATACAGCGGATGAACAATAATGAAAGCATCACAAGCTGGAGAAGCCATATGATCATTCAAGAAGCTAGAGCCAAACTGAAGAATCTTAGTTGCTGGACTTTTTTGAAAGTTAGTAGGACTATAAATAGGCATGCCCATAATCTTGCAAAATGGGCAGATGATTATAATTATTTTGGCTTGGTCCCTACTTCATCCATAAACTTCATTTTGTCTCCGGATGAGTAAGGGACCAATGCACCAAACTGTGTTTGTTTTCCTCTCTTATGCAATGACTTGTTTAGAAAAGGAAAAAAAAAAAACTAATCCATTTATGTACTAGTTTAACCTAGCTAACAGACCATCCTTATAACACAAGCAATTCAGACCATCCTTATAGCTTCCAGATTTACTAACTCATGTCAATATTGAGAAGAAATAAGTACAATTCAAAAACATTTTATGATAATCGAATTAATAGAACAAATGAGAATGAACAAAGAATTCCGAATGATCGTATAAGGTTCAAGTTAGGGTTTCACTGGCAAAATTCAAATATTTTCAGAAAAATTTATAAAATTTATAACATAATAGTTCAATAAAATTTGCGAAAGAATTAAGATTAAAACATATGGATTCAGAATGATGAGTAGGATTTGGAGAGAAAATCTTTACCTCGACCCAAGCTAAGCAATACTACCAAACCTTGATCAATAATCTCTAAATAAAACTAGATTGGCAATCCATATGTTAGAACACAATCTATACTACAATACTAGAAACCTAGTATCAACTATCCATCACGTGCTCACTTCTAACTCCGAAATCGCGCAACTCAAAGTGGCTGTGCACACGGCTAACCGAACCGAGAATCCTGTACCCTCTGTAATGCGTAACGATATCTCAAAATTCATAATAAATTTCAATAAACACTTTTATTACTTAAAAATTTATAAAAAGTCAAAATATGAATTTTTTGAAAGCCCATAAATAGCCATAATTACATCTAGCTGAAACTAAAGTCCCATAATTTTTCTAACAGCTTAAAAATATGTATAAAAATTATAAAAATTAAAATCAGAATTTAAAAGGCATTAAAAATATTTTTAAAATTTTTGCTTTGTTAAAAATGATGCGATACAGAAACTATAGCAAATCAACTTTAAAAATCACCAAACTTAATCTGGGACTTCATTATAATGTAAAAACATTACTCTAATTTTTCCAAAATATTTCATGAGTTTATGACTCAAAAGAATTTTATAAGTCTGAAATTGCAGAACTTATTAAAAATACATACTATTTCAGAAAATTATGGAATTGTGCCAAAAATTCTAATATAGTCTAAGTATTGTACTTTAAATTTTTACATGCTAACTATCACGGTACACTATCCAATATCCGCACCATACCTAATGCTAACCCGTGTACACACATTCATACAGCTCATACACGCCCATACCTTAATTGCTTCGGCACTTCCCTTCTCTTATACACACATAATCTCACATGCACATCACCACCTGCAGATGTATTCTAACGAACAAACTTTGGCTCCTACTCGGGTTGTAGAAATAAAAGCGACTAGAAATATTTAGAGACGATTGATTGTCGCTATATAGGAAAGTGGGAGGAAGATTCCTTCAACTGTTGTAGCAGCCCTAGTTTTTTCTTATTCTCACACCCATTTACACAGGTTACAACTCGTTCTACCTTCTTTTCAACCCAGTACATACACATATATATATATATATATATATATATATATATATATAAATATTGTACGCGCACACACCCCTGCACTAGACACTCTCTACACTCACAGGAGCACACTCTCACGCACAAATGTTCACAGTACACTCACTACTACACGGCTGCACCACCTCCCATCTGCCTTGCACATATACCATCACATATACACACCTTTCACCATTATATAAACACCATCTCTCACAAACTTCTCCACCTTCCCTTTTGCACCACCTTTCATGCACATACCAACTCCCATAACCTGCGCCCACACACACACACACACAAACACACACACACAGAGGTTACAAGCACACACAGAAAACCCACATTCCCTCCATTTCACCATCATTTACACAAGTTCAAAAAAGAACCCCACCCATTTGCATGCCCACTGCCGTGAGGCAGTGGGTCTCCCTCTTCTTCTCTTTTTTTTTTCTACACACTCACTCACCTGTGGTCACCCAAACACAATCACCTACATAAACGCACACACTAGAACACTCACACACTCACATAGCTGCTGCACAGCCCTTCTTTGTCCACTGCCAAACACCATATTTTTCCACCTTTTCTCATCCGTTCTTCATAAACCCACCCCCCAGCTGCCCCCCCTTGGCAGCCTCACACACCTACACAATCATGCACACAACACACACAATGCACTCACACAGCACCCTAACACACACAGAAATTTCACATACCCAAAACACATGCACACACAAACATACGGGGCTGTTTGGCAGCCCCTCTTTCACCTCACTTACACTGCCACACGCACACACCAAAACAAACACACACCCACGCACAGGCTGCCTCGCCAGCCCCAACCACACACACACACACATACGAGCACACATACACACACGGGGCATGCAAACACACAGTTCACTCACTTTCACGGCGTTCTCAAAACACACACACAAACTCACACAACGCACATAGATCCAACTCCACTTCACAGCATCTCCTTCGCATGGCAGCCATCACAGCCTCACAAAAAGAAAGAAACACACAACGTATACATAGTCGTGCACAAACACACACAGGCTGCCCTCATCTGCTCTCTCTCTCTCTCTCTCTCTACTTACAGCCCTTCGTGGCTGATTTCTTTTCTAGACCCAAAAACACCTCACGGACACCCTTTTACAGTCCTCTTAATCCCATGAATCATTGAAAAACTTTAGGGAGAAAAGCTAGAAAACTCACCGCGAAAAGTAAGACGATCGCCTGAAGCCGCTTCTCTTTCCTTCCAACACTCTCTGCCCTTCCTCTACTATAAATCTGAGGATGAAAAGTGGTTTCGGATGGCTGCCTGCTAACATATGAATCTATATATATATAAAAAGCTGAAACCTTCGCTTAGAATCGCGACACGCAGGATTTTTAGAGTTTTCTAATTACGCCACGTGAGATTTTTGGAACTCATTGTTACTTGCCACATAGGATTCAACTTTCATTCTTAGAGTCTCCTTCTCACGTAAAACTCCTTCACAGATTTTTGCAACTTTCATTCTTTGAGTCTCCTTCTCGGAGAAAACTCCTTCACGCTACCAAAAACAGAGTACTCTGTATACACTCTATGAAACCCAGAAACACAGAACTCTTGCGCTCCCTGCTTGGAGTTCTGCTCTTCCTGAAATTGCCTTCCCGGGATGCCCAGATTCTCCCAGACTTTGGTTTGAAGCAATTTCGATCAAAGAGAGGACAGTCCTGTTTAACAAAGAAGACTTCCAGATTGTGGTTTGAATCACGTTTTAATCAAAGAGAGAAGGAAGGCTTCCAGATTGTGGTTTGAATCACGATTTAATCAAAGAGAGAAGGCTCTTAACAGGTAACCCCTCTCCTTTAATCAATCGCATGTGTTTTTCTGTGTTTCCGTGTTTTCCTGTGTTTTGTGAAACCCATCAACAGAGCTCTTGAGAAGGCTCTCAATCAAAATCTGGGAGGCTCTACCAGAATACCCATCTCCTTTAATAAAAAAATACACTTCCATGCATGGATTGATATCCAACAGTTTCTTACACTTCCATGCATGGATTGATATCCAACAGTTTCTTGCTCAATCCATCAATCTGCTTTTCCTCAAATACATTATCTTTCTCCTCCGCCCAGCGCTTTATGTCATGCTTGCAAATATCTATGCCAGTGCTGGCAGATGGGAAGAGGTTGCAACTGTTAGGAAACTTATGCGAGACAATGGACTAAAAAAGAAACCAGGTTGTAGTTGGGTGGAGGTGAACAAGAGGGTGCACGTATTTGTGGCCGAAGATAGTTCACACCGAATGATGAAAGAAATCTTCATGTTCTGGCATCCACTCTTCATTGGATGGATCTTCATTAGGCATCTTATTTCTTGCAATGGTAGGCCTGTTTGGGAAATAACCTGCATAAGCGTATTGACCAAAGTTTACAGCTGAGTGGTGACCGGATGCAACCCATATTATTGTCGTCAGAATCCCAATTAGGTCTTCAGGTTCCAGATTTAGGATGGGCTTTAGTTAAGGACATGGAACAGGGGAAAGAGAAAAGGAGATAAGGTTAAGACATCAGAGTGAGAAGCTGGCAGTTGCTTTCGGACTGCTATGAACTAAAGATGGAGATCCTATTCTTGTGGTGAAGAATCTGAGAATATGTGGGGATTGTCACATATTCTTTCGGACTGGGAGGGAGATTACTGTAAGTGTCTTAGTAAGTGTCTCAAATTGTAACTCTACTACAGTGTCACCATCTTAGCTATAATATTAGTTGATTCATAGTAGCAGTTGAAGTTGAAGTCCATCGCTTGCTCTCTCATGATGTTTTCAGGCATGTGATTATATTGCTCAAGCTGATTTGCACATCAAGCAACAGATAGCCAGCATGTGATTATATTGCACTGGGCATGTGATTAGTTGATTCGTATTGATTATTTTGCATTGCTATGTCACCATCATAGTGATTGATACATTAGTTGATTCATAGTGATTATCTTAGCCATCATGTGATTATATTGCAAATTATTAATGTGTAAACTAACCTTCAAAATCTATATGAGGTTTTTATCATAAAATGTACCTGATTTTAGTTTGAACCAACTTTGTCAATTGTGTTAATTTATTCCATTGTGTTAATTTAATGATTTTAAGTAGTAGTGGTAAATGGTTTTTGTTGCAACTTTTAATATTATTTTTTGGGATATTAGTTGTGACCAGAGCAATTGTGCGCGTGACACTTGTAATGTAATGGTAGTTGTTTAAGTGGTACTTGGTCGCCGGTAGTAAGTTTTGTAACAATTGTCATTCTTGGACAAACATTGTTATTAGTGTTGGCGTGTAGTGCTATAGTTGTGGTGGTAGTACCTGCACCAAAAACACAGTGGAGTTATGGTATATGTGATCGTTCTCACAATCATACCCACATCAAATTGCACAGCAATATACTGAAAAGAATTACAATCACAACGAACTACCCCAAGTGTTTCCTTTTGTACAACTTTACCTCCGTCACTACCTAAAGTCCTTGATTTGGTGTTGTGCAATTTCTCTCATATATTCTTAACTATGAACAAGTCCTGCATATCTCCTATATCAGTTTCGCGCTCCTCTGTCAAGAGAAGTCGGCCCTTTTTGGTATAGCTTTGGCTAAGTATAACATGAATAGCACAGACTGGGACGTCAGGTTTATGTAACTATGAGTACCAATGGTATGCCCTTTTTTTTCTTTTATTTGTTCCCTGCTTTCTTGCTTGCTTTGTAATATTGTTGTCATGTAAATGTTATTTCCCTTGAGTTTTTATTATGCTGGACTATACATAAAATGCTTACAAGACTTGGAAGAAGGACAAAGAGAATAGACTATATACAATATATTACCAATACAATATTACTTAGCATATTCAATTGATGTCTACTTTTGCAAAAAATGTAGACAATTAGTGGTGTATATCGAGGGTTAAACATTTGTTCCTTTAAACCCATGGGAGGTAACTAAAAAAGAAAGAACTATTTACAAAGACATTATCTTCGGGAGATATTTATCAGATGTGCTTGGTAAATCATTATGTAAGTAACTTAACTATTTAGCCTCAATTTGGAACCATTTCTTTTCAAAATAAAATAGCAAGAGGCTAATCGTAATGACTGGGGAGTAGGTGGCCACAAATTTCAAATGAGTTTGAAGAATAAAAGAAAATGAAAGGTAAATAAGGTTTAGGACTGATTTAACTTTATGATAATAATGGCTAGGGTTGTACTTGAGGTGGTTGTGGTTGACACTATGGGCTGTAGTATAGGCAAATGCTTGTGGAGGTAAGCCGAAAGTGATGATGGTTGTGGTAGTGGCACAATAGTGGCGACTGCAGATATGGTGACACTGGTAATGGTCAGTGACAGTAACGACACTTATGGTAAAGAAAATGGTAGCACTAAAGTGTTGGGGTATTAGTATAGTAGTGGTGGATAACTATTGTTAAGAACTTGAATTGGATAAAAGGTGAACCTGGTTAACTAAAAGTGGTGATTTTGGGATTAGTACCTTGAGAAAACTTAGACATTTTAGAAATTATATCCTTGGATTAGGAAATTTTTTACGAAGTTGTATTTGGGACCAACATGATCCTAACAATACCATGATCCTAACAAGTCTGAACAATTTCTCGGTGGTGTTTTTAATAGGCCATGTTGTCTACCTTTAATCGCTTAAACCTAGATAAAGTCACTTATTAAGGAATGGTAAAAAAAGCACATGCAATAAAGTAAGTCTCATGAAGAAAGATATAAGGTAACTATCGGACATTCATGGATTTTCTATGTTATGTTAATAAAAAGATTGGGTGACACTAATTCAAATCCTTCTTTGCCCAACTAACACACTTTTATTACTAAAATATACAATGTATCAAGCCTATCTCATTATCAATATGTAAACATTTTGTAGTGATAGATACAAAGATCGAAGAGGATAGAAAAGACTATAGAAAAAACATTTTGTTGTTGAATTCTATCGTAACATTTTTTTTCTTCTGAATAGCAGTTATAGGTGATAGAATAGTAGAACCGAAAATAGGATCTCTATGTCTTAAACAAATATCATCAATATGATTGTTCTTATCCAAGTGAGTGGGCTGATTTGTTTGAGAAACTCATATACTTGATTGCACTATGCTGAAGTATATGTTACAATAAAACCGAATTGCATCGCGTCTCGTGCATTTGCACGGGTCCATTAGCTAGTATATATAAAACCTAAAAGAAAAACAACCAAACCACCCCACCCCCGCTTACATTTTCGTTAATTATTTAAAAATGTATCCAAAACTTTTTATTATTATGGAAAGCCCTGCCTAACTATTTATAATAAATTAATGCACTACAAAAATTTTAACAGATTGTTACATAACCCTGCTGCATTAAGTGTCGCTAGAAGTTACTAAATAAAAATATCGATGCTAACTTAAAAAAAAATTCATCGCTAAAGCTCTTAAAAATATCGTTTCGCTAATTGTCACTAATACCTCAATCAATATCACTTATTTTTTTCATTTTTAATTTATAACTTACGGTTTAGCAAAATTTTGTCGCTAAAGGTTACCAATAAAAATTTCGCTCACAAAAATCTATGCTATATCTTGCGTATGAAAGTCACGCTTTAAAAGAAATTAAGCGACTAGGTAATAACAAGGTCTTGGGTGTTATAGAAAGACACTGCTTCTCGTTATTGGCTCTTTTTGATTTTCTGTTAGATCTCTAAGAAAACTTAGCTTAAGATTTTACAAAGAATAAAAATGAACCTAGTCTAAGTCTAAAGTCTTCGTCCAAAGATATGTCAATTCTATGATTTGTCCTGAAATCATACTTAGTTAGATTAATCATTGATTAGTGAACTTTAGAATCATCAAAATAAGGAATCTAGACCCGTAAGTCAACAGCTTCCTCAAAGACGATATCTGCTGAACTCCCTGTGTCGATTAGAATGCGTTTGACATTGTACGCATCTATCGGTAAAGTGATGATGAGAGCGTCATCATGAGACGAGATTACACCCTCAAGATCTGAGTCGTCAAATCCTAACGACATTGATATCTTCGCCCGTTTGGCAGGACCTTGAGTCAGGTTAACCTGCCGAGCATAGGCCTCTCGGGAAGAGTTGGATAATCCTCCTATGCTCGACCCTCCAAAAATGGTGTTAATCACGAGTAGATCTCTTGGAGGTGCTTTCTCTGGTCTCCTCTGATTCCCTCCTCTTCTTCCTCCTTGTTGGCAAATTTTCGTTTTGACAAACTGCTTGAGATGATTTTTAGCAATGAGATTTTCAATCTCACGCTAGAGGACCTTACACTCCTCTGTCGTGTGACCGTGATTCTTGTAGAAGTGATAGTATAGCTGAGCATCTCTCTTCTCGGCTGGTATCCTCATAGGTTTTTGCCATTTGAGGATGTTTTGGCTCTTGATTGGATTGACTATGTGCTCTTGGAAGGTGTTGAGAAGAGTAAACGGTTAGGAGAGTGGTGCCCACCAGCGCTACAGTTCATTGTCTGGGGTTCGTACATCGGGGAGGTCTCATCTCTTCTGAACGGTATGTGTCTCTTCTTGAGGTAGCGTGGAGTCTTCTTTTGCTCAGAGGCACTTCTCTACTTTGTCCAGGAGGTTTGTCATGTCCTCCTGGGGGGTGCTTGTTCAGTGAGAAACGCAATGGTATCCCCAGCCTTACACCTCTAGCCATGGCAGCGAAGGTCACCCTTAGACCAAGATGATCAATTAGGAGCTTTTCTGCGTTGAAATGCGCATAGTAGGATTTCAAGGACTCCTTCGGTCCTTGTACTATACAAAGAAGAGCCAAGGAGTTCTTCCTTTGCATGCGGTTTGTTAGGAAATTGCCACCAAAAGACTCGGCTAGTTGAGCCCAGCAGGAAATAGAGTGAGGTGCAAGGTGTTGGAACCACACATGCGCTGCTCCTTTCAACGTTACGAGATATGCTGGGCACGTGATCTGATCAGGTATGAGATACAGATTCATGCACGAGGTAAAGTGAGCAAGATGTTCCATTGTGTCCTCCGAGCCAGCATATGACTCATATGGGGGCATCTTGAAGTTAGGCATGAGGCGGGGTAGGGAAGAGATCTATCTCTTCTGTGAAGGGCCGTCCGACGATGACTGGGGCATTAGTGTATCGTTAGGAGTGGTGGTCCTTAGAGTGCAAATGAACATTTTTGCTGGCAGAGTGAGCTTCATAGTAGCTCTTCTCTGGCCTTTTGTGTCGTGGATTGCAACGTTCATCATCATATGGTTCTCCTTCAGCCTGGTTAACATACTAACTATGTACTTCTCTATTTAGCACTATAGAGCCCTCATGTCCTATAAGGAATGTGAGACCCTGAAGGACCGACTACCTCTGGGCTGTAGTGGCGTGTTTTGCCTTGGGCCTGTGAGGCTCTATGGGCATGGATGTGTGCTCAAAAAATGCTCAATAGTGGTCGACATTTTCTCAATGATTTTTTGCATTGTTTGGATAATGACTGGCAAGTAAGCCTGATTGCTTGTGGGCAGTGGCGTTGCAAAGGTGGCGGCAGCAGTGGTTACTTCAGCGGTGGGAGGTTCGGAAGGGCCGGTGAGCCATAGCGGAGTTTGAGGGACAGAGTTTATAGGTCAAGGCATAGGTGTGGGATTTGGAGCTTTAGCCACAGCTTTGCCACGGTTAGCAGGTAATGCTGAGGTGATGCTGTCGTGAGCCATGTCGCAGAGCAAGTTAGACAATGAGGTTGACACGGTTGTACCATTTTGGTTTCCTGATGATTCCTCATATGTGAATTGGGATTTTGAGCCATGTGATCTATTCCAGGAGACTTCGGGTCCCACGGATGGGGCCAAAATATTTAGGATAAAATTCGGGACAATCTTTGACTGGCTTATGAACAGACCTGCACATCACAAACAACACTGCTAACTCGTCAAAAAGGTTTTTGCCGGAGGATCTCCGATGTTAAAGTCAGAAAGTGTTTGAGGAGAATGTGAGAGTATATTTGGATTGTAGAACTCACCTCTTTCCTTCTTTCAACCTTCTTCAAATACGGCTTCCATTAATGGGTCATTTATCTCTCCTTGATTGGGGGTTACCAAAGTTAATGGGAGGTAACCATAATTTAGTGGGCAGTTATTGCCCATAATGGAAAAGTGGGATAGTAGGAGAGTGGTTAAATGCTACTTCCCACTTGACCAGGAATTATGTGGCAGTTTCTGGTAGTGAATGTGTCACTTTCCCATAGTTGGTATTTTTTACCCATATCACAAACAAAAATTCTAAAAGAGAAAAGGACCTTATGGTGAAAGTTCAATCACTCAAACAACAGAAGGAAGAGTAACGAATTGTATTGCTAAAAACCATATCACGTTTGTCAATTGATCCGATCACCAATTACATGGAATTTGCCAACACCAAGATATCTCCAGCTTTGCTTCACAAGATTAGATGGGCATCGTAGCTCCCTACGTGGACCAAATAGGACTTTGATGAAGAAGAAACCTAAAAGTCAAAAAAGGGAAATAAGTGGGTTGTGCAAAATCGATTGAGGAATAGAAGGAGAAGAAGAAGAGAAATCAGGTGGTGTTTGGTGTTGAGCGTGATGGATGAAAGAACAGAGAGAGGGATTTCATACCCGTGGCAACAGCAGCTGCAGTGACTGTGTGAGAAAGAGATGCCAGTAGCATCATGGGGGAGAGAGAGACAGAGAAATGGAACATCAGCATGGGAGAGAGTGGGAGACGGTAGCGTCCCGCGCGCGCGAGAGAGAGAGGGGGGGGGGGGGGGTAGGGTGGGGGGAGCCATGGGCTTTTAGCCCGCTCAATATTTGGATATAAGCCAGTGGTATATTAATAATAGTTGGCCTAATTATCCTTGTCCCTGCAGGTTTTCGTGTACAGTAGTATAGATTCACCTTGCCCATTATCGTTCTCCATTTTTTTTTTAATTTTGTAATGTCAATTTCACATCAAGGTACCTGAATGCCAACTGTACATCTCTATGGTAAGTGAGCGTGCTAAAGGCGCAAAACATTACAACACATTTAAAGGCCCTTGAATCAAGGAAACCACGATGTGGTCAGATATTGTGGCCTTAATTTCTTTTGGGAAAGAGACTATAAAGTAACTCCTGAATGTGGGATTTACAATCCCAGCCGGCCAATACTTTCTAGAAGTCAACTAATCAAGTACAAGACTTAATTTATCGATTTCAATACGATCAAATAAATGTTTACATAAAGAAAGGCATACATAATCCAGCAAGTATGTATCAAAAAGACATCATAATCTACCTGTTCAACTTGAAATCGAAATCATGCTGCTGTGTTCATATGCGGCACCCTGCAACTATTTTGGGATAGTAAGATTTAGAGCTAAGGTCAAAGGAGAAAAACTCCTACAGTTTTCAAACGACAGAAACAAATCCTAGATGATTAACAAAACATAAACACACATTTTCAAAAAAAGAACACCTTTCGGTGCTTCAAAGTCTTTTGAGTTTTGTGATTTTTCCTAAGAAATCAAACAGAAAAGATTTAGGGCTTTGAGTTAAAGTGAAAATTTGCGGAAATTTGTTGATGGCACCACAGAACTCATTGAATTCCAGCGAAAATAAACTGAACTTACCAAGAATGTAAGTTGAATTTCCCTTTTGTTGCCCCAAATTACGTCAATATTGGTGCAGAAATGCATGCTCTTAGCTGAGAACTGAAAAGAGAGTGAGAGATACAGACAGAGATGCAGAGAGAGAGAAAGGAGCGAAAGAAGAGTTTTTTTTTTCCAGCTTTTTTGAAAATTAATTCCAAGCCAGCGCCAAAATGCTTTTCTTTCCCAGGCCACTTCTTGTCGGACATCTTTTGACAAAATAATTAATTCATCGATGAAAATATAGATTTATTGACTAATAAATGCATTCGTCAAGAAATATTTGAATATTCTCGACGAACTCTATATTCGTCAACGTTTGTCGAACTTTGTTGACGAATCTTAGGTCGTCGAGAATTTATTCGTCGCTAAATGGCAAATTTCTCGTAGTGATAGCTATTTTTTTCTTCTGAATCTCAAATGTTATTTTCGTTTTCTAGATACATAAATCTTTATTTTCATATGAGAGCGTCAGTTTTAAGGACATGATAGTCAAAATTAAATCTATATAAATTAAATAGGTTTTGAGAAGAAAAGGCGTACGGTATATCCGTAGGCAAAAGACTTAAAAATCATTGGCATAAGGGACTTATGCCAAACTATGTCCCTATGGAATGAACGTATACATTCAACAGACCGGCCAACGAGACAATTTTAGTACTACGTAGTACTAAAATTGTCTCGTTGGCCGGTCTGTTGATTGATGGTCCAGACCATGCTAAGACTCTAGCATAAGATACTGTTAAGGTTTTAATCACGTCACTTTTATCAAATTAGAATGGTCGAACACACTACTTGTCCAAAAATAGAAATTTCACAAGTTATCCTTATGCCACCATAAGATTGAAAATAGAATGCTTCCTACATTTTAGTTCTAAGGATACAATTGTATTTTATTGATTTCCTTGCCGGTGGAGTATTGACTTTTAGATAGAGATTCGATTTATGAATTTAGAGTGTAGTGTTCACTGGACAAGTTTATTTTATCACAAGTTATCCTTAAAGCCACCATAAGATTGAATATAGAATGCATCCTACATTTAATTTCTACGGATATGATTGTATTTTTTTGATTGCCTTGCCGGTGGAGTATTGGTTTTTAGATAGAGATTCCTTTTCTAAATTTACAGTGCAGGGTGCACTGTACCGTATCTTATATTTGCTTCTTGCGATGCTAAACATGATTAAGTAATTCGGCTGTGCAATAATGATAAAAAAAAGTTGTAATTGATGGTGGATTGGCAAGGAGTATGGAGAGGTTTGAGGAGTATCTTAACATGACTATTTTTAATCCTCTCTCTATTTTAAATGCAGGCTTGCAATCATCGTTCTTTTAGTTGTGGCGTTCTCCGGAAATGATATGAAGCATGTGGTCGATAATTTTTGTGTCACCGACCTTTAGGATGGTTGCATTTGCATTAACTTATTGTGTTCTGTACAGAAAAAAATACATGTAACTAGGATATATGTCAAGCTTTTTGCTAAGTAGTTATGTTCTGACTTTGTAATCAACTAAATATTTGTAATAGAATTAGTTTTATATATGAAATAAAGACCTTTTGCAATTTTTTGTCGCTAAAGTTATTGGCCAGATATCGTTAGAATGTGATGTTCAACGACCAAACGATTTGTCTTTAGGGGAGAAAAAATATTGACGAATCTTTTCAACGGTGAATGTAGTTTTCAACGACGAAGCGAAGATGTCAAATATAAAATCATGACGAGCAAGGATTTACTGACGAAAATAAGTTAGTCCGCAAGTGCCACCATTCTCGATGAAACTAAGATGTCAAGGAAACAATTGTGATGAACAAATATTTGATGTTTGCAGGAATTCCACTATTCTCGACAAAACCAAGATGTCAAGGATGAAATTGTGACAACCAGCGATTTGTTGAAGACCTTAAATTCGTTAAAAAATTAAACCATTCTTGGCAAACTTGGACATGGAGCGACAAATTAAAGAGAACCGTATCGATGAATAGCTTCATGGTTAAATGAGCAACGGCTGTTGACGAAGTTGCAAATTGTCAACAAACCTAGTTTTTAAAGACGAAAACAAATGTTCGTCAGCAAAGACCTTTTTTGATGCCGCGTCTGTGACGGACTCAGCGACGAATTTTTTACGTCCCTATATGCCTTTCTCGACTAATGTACAGCCTTGCTTGATGAACCATGTTCGTCGTTGAAAGTCAATTTTCTTGTAGTGAGTTAATTTAAGTTTATTATAATTCAATAAATGTATATATATATATATATTTACCATAATGTATTTCATTGCAAACATCATCTATATAAAATTTAAGTTTAATAATCAAATTATAGGAAAATTCTTGCTTTGATAAGATCGCACGATCAACAAAATGGCTATACCACACATATAAGATTTTGAAAAGGTATCACCTATGCATTAGAAAAAAAAGGTACAATTAAATCAAAACTAACAATTAACCAGTTCGTTTTTACATACGATCTTACGGAATTAATAGAAAAAACTTTTTGATTTGTACTTAATTAATTTTTAGTGAAAAATAAGAGAATTTGGTGAATCTTAGACAAGTTGTATGCATTATAATTTAATTCTAATTATAAATGTATTGATTACAACTATGAGCGATAATTATTGTGCGAATTCAATTACAAATGGTTGATTAATTCTCACCCTATAATATAGCCTAATATATTGATATTTGTTATTTTTTGCAAGCTCATTAAATGCATACAGTAGATATAGAAATTATAACTTAACGATAAATAATAGTCATAAAAGATGTAAGAAATAATTTCAACACACCAAAACAAGTACAATTCATCTTCAACAACTTGAATTTTCTCATTACTAACATCTTGCAAGATTTAAACAAAAACATATACATGAAAATATCAGATACTATGTGGTCGTTCTGTTAAAATATAATTTTGCAAAAAGTGATATTTATAATTTGAAAGTGATAAGGTATATACATAAGTCCTGTTAAATTTAAAATACAATTTTATTCCTTTTAAATTTCTACTAAATCGTTATTATGACTTCAAGAACATATATAACACCTTAAAATTCCTCTGAAATTAAGAAATTAAATTCATATATAACATTTACAATTTAAAAGGAATACATGATAGCGTCACCATTTTCAATTACAACTACAATAGTATTTGCTATTTAACAATATATGATGCTGGCATGACTATTCTATTACTCTAGATGCTAAGCCAATATTCATTTGAAATACTACTCGCCAACTTATAACAAAAGCTTAAAGAAGGCAAATAACTAGCGGCTCCACTGTGTCGCTATTTATTCTTTATTTTTGAACTTACAATATAAAGAAGTTATCAGTAAACACATCTTTATGTGCAAATATTTCAAAATAATTGCATGCATCCTAATCAAAAGAACAATGTCGTTTAATAATTGGAAATTAGGAGTAATGCAGGTAAATTCATTTTTTGATATTTTACTTAAGGTTATTCTTTATAGTCAAATAAGATATTTTTTTCATACTCTTAATGTCTTTTTCATCTTACGATATGTGGCCCGTAATAATACACCTTTTGAAACTCTATGCTGTATTGTATTTTATAAACCAACCCGAGCTTGGCTCGAGTTACTGGGCTTGTAATTATAATTTCCAAATCCAATTTGCGCATCAAGGCCTTCCAATTCTACGTCCTAAATGCATTGGTGCAAAGCGCAAAGTCCCTTGAATGTTCTCTCCTGCTCCTCATCCAAGCTTGTTTCGGCTGGGATGCACTTTTGTCTTGACCAAATGTCGCACTGGCATCTGACGTACGTGGTGGGAGCTCCAATCCAAAAGTTTCTGATTTCCAATTATTGCATGGAACTTGATGTGGGATTTCCCATTGTAAGGCTCGCGACTCTAGTGTTCAGGAAGGACAAGCAGCATTGTACAAATAAGTAGCTAGGTCTCGTGTTCGATTATGACCTCATAACTTGGTTTACTTTGCAAGGGAAGACAACTTTCTTTGAGAACAAGCATGTCCAGTCCAAAGGCTCAATATTTCACAAGTTGCAACAAGAACAGTGTCGTCCCTCTCGGTTGACTACGACATCTCCAGCTCAGAGACCTTAAAACAAAAGGATAAGTGCCGGCTTTTGTACATTGTACGTTTCTTTAGTTGTTCATCGTCTCTTTTCCTACTCTCAAGTGAAACAAAGACATTTAAAGTTGACGAATAAGTAAAAGGGTTGCAGCCATACCTGCTGAGAGGGCAATAATAAGGTCAACTTAGTGGGAACAATGCTGCCCAAAACAGAACAGAGTATTATGCAGGACATGGGGAATAGACTGAACCGTAACGGAGCGGAATCTACCAAGCTCAACAACATTGGTAATTGTCTGTGGTCTCACGTGCATAACTTGTCGTTTGATTTGGACGCAGATTTATAAGTATCTCCATCTCTAATTAAAGTAAGCGTGCCTTCTCATTCACCTAATCAAGTCTGAACAATGGCTTGGAAGGTGTTTTTCACGACATTGTTAATTTTGGGAATGTGGGGTTCCCTGACCACGGCTCACTCCTTGAACGAAGAAGCACCCGTGAAACTAACACACGAGCAGTGGATGGCTCGCTATGGACGTGGGTACAAGGATGAAGTGGAGAAGGACATCCGTTGCAAGGTATACAGTGACAATGTGGAGTTCATCGAAACTTTCAACAATTCCAGGACTCACACGTACAAGTTAGGGGTCAATGCGTTTGCAGACCTAACAAATGAGGAGTTTCGTTCTCGCAATGGATACAAGATGCCCACATCGCCACCCGAACCTACGACGTTCAAGTACGAGGGTGCGAGTGACGTTCCAATTTCCTTGGATTGGAGAGACCAAGGAGCTGTTACCGCTGTTAAGGACCAAGGCCCCTGTGGTACGACACGAGTCGGACTAATTTTTAAGATTCCTTTCCTTAGTCCTGCTAGCTGATTTACTAACTTCCATATATTCTTGCGGTATTAATGACAGCAAAATGTAGGATCTTGCTGGGCATTTTCAACTGTTGGATCTATGGAAGGAATTCTTCAAATCTCAACCCATAAACTGATCTCATTGTCTGAGCAACAACTTGTTGACTGCGATGTAAAAGGGACGGATCATGGCTGTTGGGGCGGATTAATGTCTAGGGCAATGGAATTCATAATAAACAACGGAGGACTTGCTAATGAAACTGCTTATCCATAAAAGGCAACTGACGGAACTGTAGCACGAACGTCTCTATATTGCAGCCAGTATCAGCGGCTTTGAAAGCATTCCTGTTAATAACGAGACGGCATTGTTGAGTGCAGTTGCTAATCAACCAGTCACTGTTGCGATTGATGCTAGCAGTCCAAATTTCCAATTTTACAAAAGCGGCGTCTTTTCTGAAGATTGCGGGACATACTTAGACCATGGTGTTACAGCAGTCGGGTATGGCACAACCGACGATAGGAAGAAGTACTGTTTGCTTAAGAATTCATGGGGGAATAGCTGGGGATATGATGGATACATCAGAATTGCAAGGGATGTTGCTGCCAAGGAAGGGGAATGTGGCATTGCCATGGCGGCTTCCTACCTGCTTGCCTAACTATAAACAACTAAAACTGCATCTTCGTCACAATCACTTCCCTAAGAGATTCAACTACAACTACTACATTTGTGGTAATCACTTGTGATGTTTAAAAACGTTTAGTATACTTGCCGTGTTCCATCATGGATGCCAAACCCGTTTAGTAAAACATAAGATCTTTTCTATTTCCTCAACGATTACATAATGTTGTGCACAGTTGTCTATTTTTTACCTAAGTGATTCGAACTAATTAAAAAGTCCCAAACAATTTCAGATGTGTGTGTGTATGTGTTGGGGGGGGGGGGGGGGGAGGGGAGGGGAATGCGTGCTTGAGTGGTATTGAGCTTAACAGAAGCAAGCATGTACAGTTCTCCAGTGCAAGCCAAAGGTTATAACTCGATTCAATTTTCAAAAACTACTTTCAGCACAAAGAAACAACTTGTATACTACCGGAGTTGATCTCTTTGGAATAAAATAATGAACACACTAAATTTCGGAATGATTTTTTTTTTGTAAGAGGTCCTTTATTATCATTAAGCTCCAACAAATCTACTTACATATCTCCAATACAGTCTATTTTAAACAAAGATTACATCAAGAAATGCATCAAGGTTGCAGTATTGTGAAAGGCACTTTTCAATTTTGGCATAGTTGCTGATTGGTTAGTGATCTATGTACTTTGTTCCAGCTCAAGACTCCATATTTAATCCATGTTTCCATGTTGGATAGACCTCAGTCATCTCTTGCTTCTTTCCTGCAAATAGCCTCTGATTCCTTTCTTCCTATAAGCTATACACAGTAGTAGCTAAGGCCAGTTTGCTTAATCTTGCTCTGAAACTTTTCCCTCTGAATTTGCCAGTGGCATATTGCATTAAATGAGTCCAGGTCCTTGGATCATGGTAGATATGGAGGTTGTTCGAGACTTTCTTCCAAAGTTCTCTAGCATAAGGGCTCTCCACGAAAAGATGAGCTATTGTTTCTTGAGTCTGTCCACATAGAATGCAACTTTCGTCAGTGATGACATTCCATTTGTTCACCTTATCTTGGGTTCTCATTATCTCTTTACATAACATCCACAATATCATAGCACACTTAAGAATGTGCCCTGGGAACCATAATAATTTGCACCATGGAACGGAGGGTTGATTGGATCTGAGAACATTAGAAGCAGAACTTATACTGAACCTGCCTACCTTAGGTAGCCATTTGAGTTGGTCCTCTTGATCTGAGTTTGTGAGGAATGGACTGTAATTGCAAGCTTAACTCCCTGAGTGTTTCTGATCTGATAGGTGTGTTCCAGCTGCCATTAATCTGTGCTTCCTGTACTTTCAGTTCCCTTGAGCTTCCAACATCATATATGATTCCAACCAAATTGTTGCACAATGGGACTCTTCCGCAAACAATTGCCCAGCCAGAACCAGGTACCTTGACGATTATAAATCTGATATTTATTGAGTTGCTGCATGGTACCCCTTAACTTCACAGTTTTGCACCGAATCCAATTAAATCTGTTCGGGGTTTGAAATAGCTAGTGACGAAGGTAATGAAATTTAAGTTCGTTTGTGAGGGGCCCTTAGCCCCTAAAAGGCCATCCACAAGTGCTCGGCAAGGGTTAGGACGTGCCCAAGAATGGCATTTATGGAGATTTTTTTTGGATCTATGCATTGATTTAGAAAAAGATAATGACGGGTGACGTTCTGCAGCAATGGTTTATTCCCATTCCCTTTAAGCCAAGTATACGTTTTCGCTAGCATTACAACAGAACGAAATAAATGGCCTCAGATTCATTAGCTGCTCTTGTAACATGCTATCTTTCCTTTCTCTCTTTCCAAGAGAATTAGCAACTAGTTATCCCTTCTACATTAGACCGGACATGAGATCTATCCAAAAAAGCCATGAGGTAATGAAATTCATCTAATCGAAGCCCTTCAATTTCCCCCTCGAGATAAGAAGTTGAAATGAAAAGAAAGTCTAATGGCAGTGCTTAGAACAACGAGGTCTATGATGATGATGGTCCATGGCACAATTGTGTTATTTCTTTATATATTTAGACAGTTTCTTTTATGTAACTTGGATAGCGGAGTTGTCAGGTGACTTAGAAAAAAAAGCGGAGAAAGTTGATGGTGAAATACGAAGTGACATACCCACTGGCACATAGGTTCTGCCTTTGATGATATTGGTGTGCCTCCATTTTATGCATAGTGAGTCTTTCTTCTTGGCGAGATCCCATATATACTTACATAGGGCAGCTTTGTTCCACAATTCTGCAATCTTTTTAATCCAAGTCCATCTTCCTTCCTTGGCAACAAACATCCTTCCATGCTACCTTAGCACCAGTGCGTCTTATATCCTTTCCATGCCATTTAAACGAGGACTTTGCAATCTGATGCCTTCAGCTTTGTTGTTATCAAAAGAACTCCTGGATAGGTAACAGGATAGTTGCCCAAGGGTATTCCCATAATTTTTACTAATTCTTGTGTATGCTCCTCATTCTAACCAACAATAAACATGGAGCACTTTTGTAAATTTGGAATAACCCAGACATTATCCCAAATTCTAGTAATGCTAGTTTGATAATAAAACAGAAGGTATATTGGCCCCATCAAGTATGAATAGATCATTAGCAAAACTCACATGAGTGATTTTATGCTCTTTGCACTTAGGGTGAAAAGTGAATTCAGGATTTTGAGTAAAATCATCCGAAAGGCTTCGATGACTAATAAGAAAAGGCAAGGAGATATAGGATCACCTTGCCTGATATGACTGCTGAAGAATCCTTTCATGACCCCATTCATATTAATTGAAAACTTCGCTGTTGTCAAATAATGCATGATCCATCTGATGGATTTTGGTGGGAACTGTAAGATCCCCATCACACTTTGCAAGAAGTCCCAACTTACAATAACATAGGCTTTTTGAATATCCACCTACGTAACATATCTTAGGGCTCCTCCAAGTCTATGATAATTCCTCACTAATTCCTGCATAAGTAGAATATTATCCCCAATATTCCTTCCTTCCACAAAAGCAGTTTGCCTGTGTTGCTGATAAGGATTGGTAGTACCTTTGCATTCTTTTACAGAGCATCTTTGTTATGCATTTGTAGACCGCATTGCAACATGCCATAGGTCAAAAATCCTTCAGAGTACTAGGCACCGGAACCTTAGGGATGAGGGTAAGAGATGTACTATTAAATTTTTTTTATAGTTTTCCCTTCAGTAAAGAATGCTGGCACAGCTTTTGCAATAGTGACCTCAATCATTTCCCAATTTTGTTGAAAAAACACATCAGGGCCACGAGCTTTGTTGGGTTTAATAGAAAACATTCATTCACACATCAGCGAAATCACATATCAGATTCTTCTGTTGGCCTTGAGATAGGTGCTTGTGCATGACTCCTGTATGGTGGTTGAGAAGTACCAAGAAAGTCAGAGAAGTGCTTTATGGCTTCTTGATGAACCTCTTTCTCTCCCACAATGTGACTTCCATCGGTAGTATTATTAGATAGAATCTTGTTATGTGTGTCTATGAATCGGTATTTTCTTATGGAAATATGCAGTATTTCCATCCCCCAACTGGACTTCTTCGACTCTTGCTTTTTGGTAATAGAAGCTTTCCTCAGCTTTCAATATATCATAATATTGACTATGTAATCTCTTCTCAGTGCTAATAAGTTCCGTACTAAGAGATCCAAAATATAGATCTGTTTATATAGTCAGTAGCTCCTGATAATTTTAGCTACTCTTTTAGATATATTACTTTATTACTCCTGATTTAGCTTCTTGAGTTTGGGTTTAAGGCTTCTAAGCTTTTGATAAAAGGTATGCACTGAATCTCCTGTTGTTTCCATGTTCCAGGAATCCTTTAAAATCTGCTTAAAAGATGAGAGTGAATCCGAAAGTTAAAAACTTAAAAGGTCGAATCCCATCATATTTGGATTGAAAAATGTAAGCAAAAGCATACAGTGATCTGATAATAGATCGAGGTCACAAGCCTCCATGTCAGTGCTGGTGAAATCTTAATCCAGGCATCATTAGAGATAGCTCTGTCAATTCTGCTAAAGATTAATCCTTTTCCTCCACCAAGTAACAAATTGGGAATTATTATTACGATCCAAGAAGAAAAGATGGAAGGATGTAGAATTTAAAATAGGAAACCGTCTAGATATAGTTGGAACCTTAGGGAGATTGAAAGGGGCAATGAGCATGCAAAACTTACTTCCACATCATGAACACAACTTGCCTTAGATTTATCACTGCAACTGAACATCTTGCCTTAGATTGATCACTACGGCTGACCATCTTTAGCTAAAATGCTTCGGTGGACATCCAAATTATCCTCCTTCCGGTGTCAATGTTGTATGCGTAATGTAATCTTCTCAAGAAATCAGGGTTTTCGGTGCATCTTATTAACTTTGCTGAATATGTTAGGTGTCTTGTACTTCCACCCTAATTTTCACCGGACCCAATAAGTGCGGTCTTGTGACCAAATCGGAATATTTGTGGATGCACAATAGAAGTATGTATAGTCGATATAGCATGAGCGGAGCGGTATTAGCTGGACTGTGACAATGATCTTAAAGACCGAGAATAAACTTTCAAATAGAATTGAAAGTTAACATATCCCAAGAGTGTATATTCTGGCTGCTACACTTAGGCCTACTTTTATAGGCCCCAAAGACTAACTTCTAGAGTAACCTGAGGTACTTAATGTTTCACTAGAATGCTTCTACCACAAGGATATAAACACCGCAAAAGAAAAATAAATCAGATAATGGCAAAGGCTATTGAAAAGACCAAGCATGACTAATCAGCAGTAGCATGGTGGTCTTGATCGTGGAATAAGAAAGGAAAGTCGTAAGTTCGGAGTTAGTTTGGTTGTTGCCTTGGTTTTGAGATTTGTAATTCTGTTTTTCTTCTAATCTTGAATAGATCCTGTGCTTAAGAAAAATGACAACCATCTTAACAACTTAACAACTGTTAAAGCCTCACGTTCAATCCAAAAATATGATTATAATAAGGATAAGTCCATCAAGTACAAGAATCGATTCAAATCTCCGTGCATGGCTGAAGCCAAACTTTGACAACAACTATGTTGAGCATAAGCGTAAATACTTCGAGAAAAAAAAAAGAATGAGTCTGATTTTTTTTTTGGAAGTTTATAAAGTAACATTATCCGTGGTGTTTATCCATGTCGTTGCGTTTATAAAGTAACATTACATTACCCTCATTTTTCATGTCCCCGGCATTAATGTATAAAAACACCCTGTTTTTCTTGTCCCCGTCATTATCCCTCATTTGAAAAATCATCCTCGAGATAATAGGCGAGATCTTTTGACTTCCATGCAAGAGAAAAATTAGATTTTGCCGAAAGTGGTTTCTTATGTGTTGCAACTTGAGATACCATAAGTTGATTATTCTTCATGGTAAAAGATGAGTTTTTGCCAAACGACATGGGAGTGATAAAAACAATAAAAATAAATAAATTTAAGCAAAAGTTTGTTGTTTCCGGTTGGCAATATTTTGAATATGGACAGATTATCAACTGTGTTGGGTTGCGAGGTGAGTTGTTTTCCCACCACTTATCTCGGTCTACCTTTCGGATCAAGATTCAAATCATCCACATTTTGGAAACCGGTAATTACAAAATTTGAAAGAAAGCTAGCCGGATTGAAGATGAAATTCCTCTCCAGTGGGGGCAGGCTTACATTATTGAAAAGTGTTCTAAGCAGTCTACCCACATACCACTTATCGCTATTTCCTATTCCTTCAAAGGTCAAGAATAAACTTCATCAAATTATGGGCAAGTTTTTACGGCAAGGTACTGAGGATACTTTTAAATATCATCTAGTCAGCTGGGACAAAGTCACAGCTAACAAAGACTTTGGTGGTTTGGGAGTGAAGGATCTTGGGAGGTTCAATATTGCGTTACTTGGCAAATGGTGCTGGCGATTTTTAACCGAACGAGAGGGTTTGTGGTGGAAAATTATAAATGCCAGGCACAACAGCTTCGAAGACGTGTGGTCGCTGCCAACTCCTTCTGGGCCTCATATGGGAATGGACTTTGGAGTGGCTTCTGCCATGTTTTTGGTTCATTTTGGAAGGCTGCTAAACTGGAAGTTGGTCCCGGCTATTCCATTTCTTTTTGGAACGATGTATGGTGCGGCAAAGTTCCATTAAAATCAGAATTTTATGATCTTTTCCTGCTCTCTAATGACAAATAGAAAACTATCGCAGTGGTATGTCAGATGGAGGGCCAATCAATTGTATGGAATCCCACATTTTTTTGAAGATTACGGGGTCAAGAGGTTTACCAGGTAGAGCCCTTCTTGCTGCTACTGTACAATTGCGACAATATTGGCAAGGAGTTGGACAAAATTATATGGACACTAGAATCTAACAAAATTTTCTCGGTACTTTCTTTTTATAAGTTGATTCATCACGGTAATACAACAAGCCTTTTCCCTATGAAGACGGTTTGGAATCATGTGCTTCCTCATAAGGTCAGATTTTTTGTTTGGTGCACATATTGGAATAGCATCTTAACTATTGATAACCTTTAAAAAATGAATTGGGCTTTTGCGAATAGATGCTTTCTTTGTTGTCATGAAGAAGAGACCGTAGACCATTTACTCTTGCATTGCTCGGTGGCACTTACATTATGAGCAGCGGCTCTTTCACTAATTGCTTTGTCTTTTACTTTTCCTAGTTCTGTGAGAGAATTTTTGGTGGCTTGGAGAATGCAAGGTCTGTCAAAATCCTTAAAATGTCTATTTACTACTTTTTCGGAGCAATCTTCTGGTTACTGTGGTCTGAACGTAACGCCCGAGCATTCAAAAATGTAGAGAGATCTCCGTTATTGCTGTGTGAATTGTTCTTGAAATCTCTTTTTTATTGGTATTCTGTAAGGGGTATTTTTAAGTGTGTTACTTATATAGACTTTTGTAAGTCTTGGGCTGTCTAATTATTCACAACTAGATTGTACTCTTTAGTTTTTGGTACATTTTTTGTGTACCGATTTAATAAAAATTACCGTTTCAAAAAAAAAATAAAAACACACACAAACACACACCATACTGTCTCTCCGTAGAGAGTACAGCAAACAAAGAAGAGGGAGTTCTAGTCCATGTAGTAACCAATAAAATACTCTATTGACAAGATCAACAGAATTTAGAACAAATCAGATAATGACACAAAGTGAACAATTTGGTGACCAAGTATCTTGATGAGCAAACAATGTTCATGATGACCAAGTAAACTTGGTGGCCAAGTGGCAATATTCTTGATGACCAAGTAAATTGCGTGGTCAAGTAGACTTGGTCCTCAAGGTCTTGATTTGGTGGTCAAGACTTCTAATACTCTACCTCAAGTTCGAGCATGAAGATCGGAAATGTCCAACTTAGATCTTAGAAATTGAAACTGGTCCTGACCAAGAGATTTAATAAATAAATTTGCAAGTTAAAGTGCGGAGGAGACTTTGGTCGTACAAATTTAGCCTTGTTGGAACTTTTTATGAAAAACGCAACAATCATTTTTTTATATGTTTCGTTTGTTCATGAAAGATAGGGCGGCAGTAGCATGAAGAGTAACTTGATTGTCGCAGCAAAGTAGATAAGGATTCAAAGGAGAAAGGCGAAGGTCACGAAATAAATAAGATAGCCATGCAAGCTCCACAAGTGGCAAAAGCCATAGCACGAGCCTCAGCAGAAGAGCGAGATATTGTATTTTGCTTCCCTGTCTTCCACGAGGTAAGGTTAGGACCAAGAAAGATAGAATAACCGGTGGTAGAACAAATAAAAAGATTCGAAGTAGATGAGAAAAAAAGACCTTGACTACGTGTAGCTTTGAAGTACAGCAAGACCCGATAGTTTTAGTGGACGATGTATAAATCGGCTAAGGATGTTTACCGAGTGCACAATATCAGGCCTAGTGATAGTAAGATAAATCAAATGGACCATACATTTATAAGGAGAGGGTCTGATAGTAAATCTCCATTAGAGTCAGATAGTTTCATGCTTTGTTCCATTGAAAAAGAAATCCCAGACGAGAGCCAATCATATCATAATCTGCTAAAATATCAAGAGTGTGTTGTCATTGCAAAAGAGCAAGACCATGGTGCGGCCGTGCCATCTATGCCAAGAAGATCTTTAAAGGATCCAAGGTCTTTAATATTGAACTGACAATGAAGAAGGTCTTTAACTTCTTGAGTCAAAGAGGACTGCGATCCCGTAATCACAACATTCAAAGAGGACTGCGATCCCGTAATCACAACGTCATCAACATAGACAATAAGAAACACAGAGACATTCTGACGATCTAAGAAAAATAGTAAGTGGTCCACTTGCGACTGAGAAAATCCATAATCAATAAGACTGTTAGATCATAGAAAATCAATTGCGAGATGCTCGTTTATGACAATATAAGGATATATGCAACCGACAAACAAGGGACTCCCCCATGCGACACCATTAAAGGGGGATAGACATATAGACTTCTTCATTGAGATCACCACGAAGAAAGGCATTATTTATGTCTAATTGATGCAAAGGCCATCCATGAGCAGTAGCAAAGGCCAGAGGAACGCACATAATAACAAGTTTTGCCACTGGGGCAAAGCTAAATACTTCGCCATCTCGGTTGCTAAAGCGAATTCAAGAGCTGATTGGGAACTGACAGGGGAGATCTTATTGGAATTAAATGGGAAGATCTAGGATAGGCCGCCAACCTCCTGGAGAGAGCGATGTGCATGGACCAAGTGACTAGGGATCAATCCTTTCAATTTGAGTATATCCCTTAACAACAAGACGTGCTTTGTTATATTCAATGGAACCATCTGATCGTCGTTTGATCATATATATCCATTTAGAGCCAATAGGTTTCTGTCCATGCGGTAAATAGATAATGGAGAATGCTACTGTATATGCAACCGTTATGTCATAATGACGTATACAATCATATGGTAACCTTGTGAGTCATGTCACTGTATATGTGACCTTTATGTTCTGACTAACGCATGTAAATTGGAACGTGGGCTAACTCAGTAGGATGAGTTAGAGATCGCGATTTTATTTTTTAAACCTTGTTTCACGTGTCAGTGATGGCACGTGTGACTTTATTCTGAATGACTCTCTAGTGTCTATATCTGTACAAGAATATATTTTTGACATTTTGAAATATATTATATCTTTGTATGAAAACATATTTTGGCATTTTGAAATTCTGTCTCGTATCCGTTTTGCTAAAGTTCTGTGCCTCCGTAAATTCGTTCTTCAAACATTTTGTATCCCTTTTGGTTAGTCCGTTGAGCGACTTTACTGGGCATTTAACTCACTCCTTTATTATTTTTCTTCTCAAGTGATCAGTAAAAGGAGACTGAATTGTAGGGCTAGCTGTGTTATTGAGAGATAGGAGATTTTATATCAAAGTCAGTATTAGCATTTTAGAAATAATGTTTATTTTATTTTGGAACACGGTGTTGGAGTAATTTGGGATCATATAATTGCTTTAGGCCGCTATGGCATTTATTGATGCATCTTTGGTACTGATTGGTGGATGCTCTGCATAACCAGTTTGGAATACTATTTTGATATTTTGAGGTTTTTGCCTTTGTGTATTTGAAATTATCGCTCCTAAAATTCGGAGTGTTATATATACAGATGTAATATACTGTCAGCCAAAGGCCGTTCTCGACATAATGTAGCGGACGACTTTTGGTTGGCAACAAGTCAATTCAAAAAGTCATTCGCTATATTATGTAGCAGATGGGTACTGTTCCACAAATTAGACGGATCTAGGAGCATTTTGGTCAAAATGATCGTCCCCTATATTATGTAGCGGACGACTTATTTTATTTAAAAAAACTGATCTGATCCGTCCGTCCTTTAAGGAGAGACGTCAGATCGCGCTAGCAACTTAACTGAAGTTGTCTGCGCGAGCATACATAAATTACCATAAACGTCAAATCAACATGGAGTACTATTTTTGCACTCTCCGTGATGAATAAGAGAAAAAAAATTTAGAAGCAACACGGGAAGAAGTTAATACGACTCTCCCATTAAGAAAAAAAAAAAAGACCACAAGATATAATTAGTACTATTTAAGTAGTGACGTTAGAAATATGGTTGTAACGACTAAAGAAATCTAGTATTAAACTTTTATCACTCAGATGGCAGCCAAGATCTTTAGGAAACGAAAGATGTATCAGAAAGATGTATCTTCTTTGTTAGATACGGTAACATTTCACACCAATGAGACAGATCCTAAGCGCTACTACTACTAGCAGTAATCATGTCAAACAAGTGTCTTTCGCTCGGATCAAGATCCTCTGCTGTAGAGCAGAGGGCTCTGCCCACAAAATGTCGTTAAATGTTTTTTAGCGACAAAAAATTGTCACTATAAATTTTAGTAACAGCGACAAAACACTTTGAATGACAATCTTTTGTCGTTAAATGCTGTACAGCACCTCTGCTGTACAGCAAAGAATCTTGATCCCTTTCGCTCCCACATGAGCAGTTTTTTTCAGGACAAACTTAGAATATTGTATAAAGTTGACAGAGACCATCAAACATTTTTCAAATCATGGCCAATGAGTTGATCTGATTTGTTCCCTTGCAATCAAACTGATTCTGTGCGTTGATGTCTGAGCAATATTAAGAAAGATGTTTTGTAAAAATGTTCTCTAAGATAGACTATTGCAGCTTTGCATGATAAACGTGAAGTTTTCCTTAAGAGAGAAAATATGAGCACTCTTATCTCTCTCCCCAAGCTATTCTTTACCCGTTTCTCTCTCCCCAAGCTATTCTTTACCCGTTTCTCTCTCCCGTTACTCATGTTATCATTCATACACGTGTACAGCAGATGTGCTGTACCAAAAAAAAATACCGTTAATATTATTTAATTAAAAAAATAATATAAGTATAAATAAAAACGACAAAATATTTTAAGTGACAGTCTTTTATTTCTAAATAATGTACAACATCTCTGTGCATGCGGTACAGAGGATCTTGATGTCATAGACCTTGGAACTTGGCGACACATGTCATCTTTAGTAAACATCAACTTTAAGAATTTTAAGAAAACCAGATCTGCATCATGCGATTAACGAACGTGACTTTTTCTTGATCGCACGAAACAACAAAAGATTATTTCTTAGCACTCCCTTTTGGAATCTCTACAGACTTGATTCTTGACTTCCTCGTTTAAGGAAAAAACAAAAATCAGCAACCCTCTATCTCTGCTTGCCAGCACTCTCTTCGGCCTAAATTGTTGGAATTCCCATGGAAAAATAACTTGATCAAGAATAAAAATGAAAAATTAATGATCATATACAATAGTTGGTTGATTAGCAGACCCAGCTTCCATAAGGCCAGATCTGTTCGTATAAGTCCCTAGCATATTAGATGAGGTGGAATATATATTTACTCTAGATATGGAGCTCTTCTTAATGGATATTGTCGGTGACTATGACGAAGATTCATGATTGCAACACACAATCTGCAAGAGGTCTGAACTGCCTAATTGATGTTTGTCATGCCCGACAAGACTCGTGCCCCAGTCAAGATCAGGATCAAGCACCCGCCGGTAACTTTGGAAGTCACAAGTGGAGTTCTCAAACCTGGAGAAGCATCAACGGTTGTGGTTTAAAAGATAAAGCGCGAAGACAGGGGACGATTGTAGTTGAGGCGCAGGTGGCATGCCAAGTCACGGGTTCAAGGCTTAGTTGGCTGCTTAGGTGTTTTAATAAAACCAGTTGTTAAATTGTAATTATTGCGTGGACCGCTCGTTAGCTGACGTGTGTTCCCTCCCTAGCAAACCGTAGCCGATTTGAATTTCTGTTATTTTTTTTTTTTGTTTGTTTGTTACTTTTTTAGAAAGAGAGAGAAGGGGGCATAACCGTGAGAACAATGCTTAGTCGTGGTGTGAATCATTTGATCATTTATGAAATTCTCTTTCTTCCTTCCCAATTTTCTTCCTTCTTCGTTCTTCTCCTTCAACTATGGTTAGAATTACAGTAGCGACTCCTTGATTCGCTACATATGGTATCTCAGAGCCAGGTTACCTTCCCTGAAAAATACAGAGATCTTCCAAGTCATCACTAATCGAGACTGATTCTCTCGGTCCCCTAGATGGGTTGGAACGACGGTTTGAGACATATGACCTACAGTTGGGTCATTGGATGCAACTGGGGGGTTTACATAAAAATTACTCCGATATGAAATTGGAGATGCTTTCCACTGTCATGCAGATCAACGCTTAATTGGAAACTCTTTTGTAGGCCAAACAATCACCTAAGGCTAGGACCAATAAACATTATCAAACACCTCCCCCTACTATTAATCAGAACAGCTCATTAATGGTGAGAACCCCATGAAAAAGGAAATCCACAGAACTAAAACCTCAATAATTCGATGCCTAAACTTCGTAAACTGACTTTTCCCAAAGTTAATGGTGAGAACCCCCGAAGTTGGGTTCGAAGGTGTGAGAAATATTCTGATTTTTCCCCATACATGAAGAGTTTAAGGTTGCTTATGCTTCAATTTAGTTTAAGGACCAAGTGGAGTTTTGCTATTCCACTTACATCAAACCTCTGTGAAAGGTGACTTGAAGCCGATTTTTGCTTGATTTGTATGCACGATTTGTGAATGTGAGCAGGGATAGTGTTATTAGAGAGTTCAATCAACTCAGGCAAACTGCCACAGTGAATGAATATTACAATCATTTTACAGAATTGAAGGCTCAGGTCATGGAGGAATTTGGATCCATGGATGAAGGGTACTTCATCAAGAGCTTCATTGGAGGCTTGAAGCCTAAATTTAGGAGTTGTTTGTACAACAATTTGAAGTTGCAACTCTCACCAAGGGTAGACATATTGCAAGGAAGGAAGAAGTGACGATTGCTAACATGTTCCCTCATGCTAAGACCCATCAAATAACCAGCTCAACCAAACCTAAACCTACTACCCTTCTTTACCGTAAGCCTATGTCTCAATCCCTAGCCAATCTACATGTGCAACCAAAACCCCCTACACCCAACTTGTCCTCAGTCCCCAACTCTAACGGGGTCTTGCGAAGTCCCCCTAGCTTACCTGCCGAACCCCTTTTTTAATCAAACACCTAACCCATGAAGAACATCAACATAAAATAAAGCAAGGGTTGTGCTACTAGTGTAGTGGTAAATTTACACCTGGTCATCAGAAGGTGTGTCCTAAAAGGTCCATTACTATGTTGATAGCTGGCCATGTTCCAGAGGATGTGCAGTGGGTATAAGAGACTGAACCAGAAGTCAAAAGGGAAGTTGAAGCAGTAGTTGAGGCTTTTGAGATTAGCATACAGGCTCTTACTGGGAACTCAACCCGGCCCACACGACCATGAGGATTCAAGGTTGGCCGGGTAAACAAGAAGGCATTCTCTATATTGGTTGAAACTGGGTCAACTGATAAATTTTTTGGACCCCAAATCACTAATGCTCCGGCTACCTTCCAAAATATTATGAATGAAGTATTTAGGCCATATCTCAGGAAATTAATCTTGGTGTTCTTTGATGACATTTTAATATATATCAAGGACATGATCAGCCACATGCAGCATTTAAGGATTGTATTGCAAATCCTAAGGGACAATCACTTATTTGCCAAAATGAACAAATGCGCATTTGCTCAGAACAAGGTGGAATATTTGGGACACATTGTGTCCTATGAAGGTGTATTAGCTAATGATAGTAAGATTGATGTCATGATCCATTGGCAAAGATCACATTAAGGATTTTAGGGGCTTCTTAGGACATATTGGCTATTACAGGAAGTTTATGGCTGGCTATGGTGCAATTAGCAAACCCTGGCAGCTCTCCTTAAGGATGCATTCTTGTGGAGCCCTGTAGTAAAACAGGCATTCACACACCTCAAGTAGGCCAGGGCTTCTATCCCCAGTGATATCCTTACAAAATTTTTACAACCTTTTGAGTTTGAGACATATACAAGTAATTGGGGTGTGGGAGTTGTCCTCATGTAAATTGGAAGGCCTATTGTTTATGACAAGAAGGTCTTAGGGCCTAAGAATGCAAGCCTGTCTACTTATAAAAAAGAGCTCTTGGATGTGGTACATGCAGTTACCAAGTGAAGCACATATCTCAGCTACCAGCTAGCCATTTATACTGAGAACAGACCATTGCAGCTAGAAGTATCTCCTTGGACAAAGAGTCACTTCATTATTGCAACAAAATTTTTTATCAAAATTTCTGGGGTATGAGTTTCAAATCCAGTATAACAAGGGAGTGGACAATGGTGCTGCCAATGCCTTGTCTAGAATACCAAGCCACCAGGGATAATTGGAGTGCATAGCCATCACTACCCTAGTAACTACTTGGGCTCAGAAGGTCCAAGCAAGCTTGGTGGAAGATATGGAAGCTCAAAAGCACATTCAAGTTTTGCTGGTAGATCCCCTGGCTACAAGTTATTATTCCTATCAGGAAGGTATACTCAGGCATAAAGGCAAGATCTATGTTGGCCCTAGCATCCAGCTAAGGTAACAAATATTGGCTGAGCTTCATGGAGGTAAGAGTGGGGGTCACTCTGGGATCAAGGCAACCTACCAAAGGATTGCAAGGCTGTTCTATTGGCATAACATGAGGCAAGACATACAAAATGAAGGAGTCAATGTGATGTTTAATTTGCCAAAAAAATAAGGCTGAAAACATTTGAATGTCAGGCCTTCTCCAACCCTTGCCTGTTCCAAACCATTTTTGGTCCCGCTTAACTTAGAACTTCATTGAAGGACTTCCCGTTTCTTGAGGTAAGAGTGTTATACTGGTGGTGGTGGATAGGCTAAGTATGCACACTTCTTAGCACTAGCACACCCTTAAACAACTGACATGGTAGGTCAAAAATGTTCTTTGATCAAGTGGTTAAGCTTCATGGCTTACCAAATTTTATTGTTAGTGATAGAGAAAAAGTTTTCCTCTCACAATTCTGGCTACAACTGTTCAAAATAATGGGTAGTACCCTTGCTATAAGTAATGCCTACCATCCTAAAACAGATGGTCAAACAGAAAGAGTCAATATGTTAAGAGAATTATTTGAGGTGTATGATGGGACACAAGCCCAAACGATGGTAAAATGGTTTTCATTGGCAGATATATGGTACAACACAAGTTTTCACCAGTCATTGCAGGCAACCTCATTCAAGGCAATGTATGGTTACAAGCCAAGAGCACTGGGATTGGCTTAAATTGAGTCAGTTGCTATACCTTCCTTGGACTCCTATCTTAAGGAAAGGCACGATATGATATCACATCTTAAAGCTAACCTAGTGGAAGCTTAGAATCGCATGAAACAGTACGCTGATACTTGCAGGACCAAAAGGGAATTTGTGAAGGGAGATTTTGTCTACCTCAATCTTTAGCTATATTGACAGACAACACTTACAGCTGGGAAGAATTTAAAGTTGTCTCCTGAGTTTTACGGGCCATATGAGGTGCTGGGAAAGATAGGGCCCGTAGCTTATAAGTTAAAGTTGCCGGCTGCTTTGATGATTCATATCCAGTCCTTCATGTTTCTCTGTTAAAGAAGAAGGTTAGTCATAAAATCACACCATTATTTGAGTTACCATTCATGAAATCAGATGGTAAATTCTTGATGGAACCATTACTCTTCCTTGGTACAAGATTGATTTAGCGTAACAACACCCTATCACTCAGGTATTAATGAAATGGTCCAACCTAGCAGATGGTAATGAGACCAGGGAAGATTGGACACAATAAAGGCTTGCTTTCCAAATTTCGATCCTTGGGGACAAGGATCAACCCAAGGGAAAGGGAATCTTATGCCCGAAGACTCGAGCCCTAATCAAGATCAGGATCAAGCACCGGCTAGCAGCTTCAGAAGTCACATGTGGAGTTCTCAGACCTGGAGAAGCATCGACGGTTGTGGTTTAAAAGATAAAGCGTGAAGACATACATGGGATGATTACAAACCAGGCACACATGGCATGCCAAGTCACGGGTTCAAGGCGCACATGGCATGCCCAGTTGTTAAATTGTAGTTGGCCCATTAGTTAAGGTCAATTCTATTGCATGGACCGCTCGTTAGCTAACATGTGCTCCCACCCTAGGAACCCGTAATTTGAATTTATGTTGTTTTTTTCTATTTGTTTGTTAGTTTATTAGAAGGAGATAGAAAGGGGTATAACAGTGAGAACAACATTTAGTTGCGGTGTGAATCATTTGATCATTTATGAAATTCTCTTTCTTCCTTCCCAATTCTCTTCCTTCTTTGTCTTTCTCCTTCAACTCCAGTTAGAATTACAGTGGCGACTCCCTGATTTGCTACAATGTTCTGGAAAGGTGATATCTATTTGCCTTTTGTGTAGCAAATTTGTGAGTCGCTAATAGGGTTTGTTTAGAATTTGAAGGAAGAGACGAAAGGTAGAAGAAGAGTGGAAAAGAAAAGGAGAGATTTTTAATTCATTTGATTTTTCATGCCCAATGCAGAATGTCCTCCTTCTGTTTATATTTTTCTCTCACCTCTAACCACTTAACAAACTAACCGAAATGCAAACAGAGACTACGGTTCTCACACTACAAGAAATAGGAGCTCTAGCGACTTAAAAAAAAGCAGTCTCTGAGCCATACTTTAGCGACTGCTCTTTTTTGCAGTCGCTAAGTGTAAACATATTCTGGCAAAGTCAACAAAAAAGTTGGCGCAAATTTTAGCGACCGCATGTATCGACCGCCACAGCAATCGCTAAAAGTAGCGACCGTTAGCGTAGTTGCAAAATTTAGCGACCGATTTTGGCGATCGTCATTGCAGTCTCCAAATTCAGCGACCTTTATGACAATCACTAAAAATCGCAACCAAGTTTAGTGACTGTTATTGCAGTTGTTAAAATTAACGACCGCTTTAGCAATTGTTACGGCCTTCGCTAAATGAAAAGTAATATAAGCATTTTTTCACTTTGCCCTAATCTTTCTCTCTCTCTCACACACACTACCCGAATTGCCGCCTCTCCTTCCATCCCAACCACTGTGCAGCTGTCCAAGCCCTCCTCTCCGTGAAGCCCACACTACCGCTATTGCCGGTGCTACCACGGAGACGCCGTTGCCAAGACCACATCTCCATCGCCTCTCTCTCTGGTCGACTCTCTCACCCACTGACCTACTCACCCTCGCATCTCTCTGGTCAACAGGCGAACAGGTGAAGACTCCACTGGCGGCGACGACGAGGACTCCACCGCCGGCCAACCCTGCCTTTTGTCATTTCATTATTTTGGTACGTTACTGCAGTCTCTTTTCCTAATATCTAGTTTATGGTTTCTGATTTTAATTATGTCAGCCATTTCGCTATTTCTAGTTTGTGGTCTCTGATTTCAAGATCTACCAAGCATTTTTAGTTCTTTAACCAAGCAAATACTCTTTGTGTCAATATGATGGGTGGATGGATAGTAATATAGATCATCAGGATTCTAAGATGCTTGGAAGTTGTGTTTCCAAATTATAAACTTGTGAAGTCGGATATCGTATGGCTAATATTCTAGAGGCATGCTGTGCATTCTTGCTGGTAAGAAAAACAATAACGAAAAAGACTAGGAAAATGAATAATCTACGCACGCACAAATGCACAAACATGTATATCTATCATACTGTGATTAATCATGCTTATATATCGGACCTTGCAGTATCGTATTATCTATAGTAACTTGATTTCATGTACTACTCTAACTTATGGTTTATTAGTTGGTGTTTTACTTTTTCATGAGGACCGAATGTGCTTGAAACTTATGTAAACATACTCTATTAGTGTTGGTGTTTGTGCTACTTAGTTATTATTCGTAGAGTAGCATTCTATATCCTTATTTGTGAGCATTCCCAAAGTGAATTTTTATGGAAAGACTTTAGCTTTTTCATGTTTATTTTTAAGTGAATACTTAATACAATTTTTTTGTAAAAGCTTAATTTGGAACTCGACTTGTATAGGTTCACTAGATAGTAAGAGATATATATCATGTCAGTGGATAGAAGTTGGATGCAGCGGAGTATTGTTCCAAGTGGGATTGGGGTACAGGAAGAGTTTAGACAAGGAGTGAACGGGTTTATTCTCTTCTCTTTGAATCAACGAGGCTTTGTGGATGACGACATGAATAAATTTACGTGCAATGATTGCCAGCTATTAAGTTGGAAGGCATCCAACGATGTAACTTATGATCTCTTCCGTAGAGGTTTTATGAGTAATTATACGAATTGGACTCAACACAGGGAACCAATTCTGAGGGTGCCGGCTCAGGTGCCCACTGAAGTCAGGCAAGATAGTCCTATAGATCCGGGATTTTCTCAATATCAACATATGGTAATGGAAGTTGGGCCTCGTAGGAATACCTGGGATAACTTTTTTAATGATGGTAATCCTAATGTGGAAGAAGAACCAAACTCAAGTGGTGAGAAGTTTTATAAAATGTTAAAAGACTCTGAAGAGCCAATATGGAAAGGAAGTACAAAGCACACAAAGTTATCTGCTATAACAAGGATGCTACACTTAAAGTCTGAGTATGGTCCAAATGATAAAGGTTTTGATGATTTTCTGAAGCTTAATAAAGAAATGTTGCCAGAGATGAAAAGTTGTCTGACACGTACTATGGTACTAAGAAAGTGATGATGAAACTCGGTTTGGGGTACGAGAAGATAGATACATGCAATAATGATTGTGTCTTACTCTGGAAGGAGAATAATAACTTGAATAAGTGCCCGGTTTGTGGCCACGCAAGGTATAAACCAAACAGTGAGAATGAAAAGAAGATAGCATGGAAGATATTGTGATAATTTTCACTGACACCAAGGCTTCAAAGGTTGTATTACTCTTCTCAAATAGCAGAATACATGAGATGGCATAGCAACGTCTGTAGCAAAGTGCCCGGTTTGTGGCCACGCAAGGTATAAACCAACCAGTGAGAAGAAAAAGAAGATAGCATGAAAGATATTGTGATAATTTCCATTGACACCAAGACTTCAAAGGTTGTATTACCCTACCGATGGAGAGGCATGGAAGAAATTTGATCGTAGACAGCCATCTTTTGCTGCAGAGGTTTGAAATGCATGACTTTGCCTCGCTTTCGATGGTTTTAATCCTTTTGGGTACTCTAGCACACCTTACTATACGTAGCCCATGATCGTTGTCCCGTATAACCTTCCTCTAGATATGTGCATGAAGAAATAGTTCATGTTTTTATCATTACTCAATCCTGGACCTGTGAGCCCAGGTAAAAATATAGACGTGTACTTACGATCGTTGATCGATGAGTTAAGAATGTTGTGGGAAGTTGGAGCCCCATGAAGCATTTCTTAAACAGAACTTCAGCTTGAGGGCAGCAGACTTCCCTACATACGGTATGTTGTGTGGGTGGAGTACACATGGTAGGTTGGCATGTCCTTATTTTATGGAAGTGAGTAAGGTTTTCACCTTAAAGCACAGAGGAAAGGCTTTTTTTTGGAAGTGTCACAGATAATTCTTACTACCTAATCATCCATTTCGAAAACAAAAAGATAAGATTGATAAAACTGTGGAGCATCATGTTGAAACACGTGACAGATTGTCTGGGAATGAAGTGTATATGTGCGTAAAGGACCTTGACATGGATGCGGTACCTTTTTGAAAATGTGATGCCAGTCTAAAACTTACTGGGTTTGTAAAAACACACAACTGGAAGAAAATGTGTATCTTTGAGAAGGTGCCTTATTGGCCGACCCTCCCGCTCCGTAACAATCTTGATGTTATGCACATTGAGAAAAATATTTTCAAGAATGTATTTAATACAGTTATGAATGTCAAGGGCAAATCAAAAGATCACCTAAAAGCACGAAAAGATATGTAGATGATGGGTATACGGCATGAATGGCATCCACAAATAATTAATGGTTAATGGTAAGATGGTGTTATCTAAAGCAATATATACATTTGATAAAAAGCAGATACAACAGGTGTGTAAGTGGACTAAACACTTAAAGCCGCCAGATGGCTATGCATCTAATATATCATGTTATTTCAACCTTGCTGATTGCAAGTTTTATGGTTTAAAGAGTCACGATTGTCATGTATTCATGGAAAGATTTATACTAATTATCTTTCGTGACCTCTTGTCGAAGCCAATAAATGAAGCATTGACTGAACTTAGCCATTTCTTCCGCAATTGTGCTCAAAGGTGCTCAGTTTGAAGAGACATAGAAAGAGTGCTTAGATAGACTTTTTGATGAAAAAATTACTATGATGATCCAACAAGGTTATATTATGCCCGGAGCCAGATATCAGGTAATACCAA